>JBCNJP010008943.1:0-19772 GCA_039602395.1 Deinandra increscens subsp. villosa
AAGCAAAAGAAAAAGGATTCGTCTAAAAGTTCTCCGATTGAATCTTTTTCATCTGGTTCAAATGCTACACCTCAAAGTCCTACATCTAACTGGGTGCATGCAAACATGTTTCATGTATTTGATGATATTTCTGATAGTTCTGATTCTGATGATAGATGTGATACATTTCAGGGACACATGGCACAGGATTGTCCTAAAAATGTCAAAAGATCATTTTATAACAAATCTGCCAAATTTGTGGATGAATCAGGCAGAATTTTTACTGAGTCCCCACCTTCCAAAACTAAATCTAAAAAGAAATCATTTTTCGAAATTTGATTCAAGTGTTGGTGGTTCATCTCCGGATGATGACTCGGTTCAAAATGAAAAAGTAAAAATGCAGTGGCGACCTAAAGTGGTCAGCAAAGCTGCAACTGATTTTGTGGAAGACACTGGTCGACCAGAAGCTGTGTGCTTCGGGATCATTTGAGTACTAATCTTTAAAACCAGTGTGCAGGTTTCTTCAAGAAGACATGTCAGTGATTGTTCAAGCAGTTACTGATAGTGCAGTCTCCTGCTTAACTTAAATTGAATGCTTCATCTTCCAAAACTGAAAATTTTTTCTGAAAGCTTATCCTGAAATATATCAGTATTGAATGGTCAATTTTCTTTCTTTTACATTTCATATGTAGTTTAGGGGGAGAAAATTGAAAAACCAAAAATAGTGTCTTTGTGTTTTGATTAAAATGAAAATCCAAAAATATAGTTTTCATTTTAAGGGGGAGGAATACAGAAAAATACAAAAACATTGAAAAACAGAAAAGTCAAAAACATTAAAATATGAGAAATGTCTCAAACATATTTGGGAAATGATTATACATTGGCTTACGTGTCTGACTCGTGGATAAAATAGATAAAAAAGCTATAAGATCATTGTTTGATGTGCTTTGTAGGCTCAGCATCAAATCAGAAAGTATTCAAATGTGATATTCATTAAATTCTAATGCTTGACCAAGTGGACAACATCTTGAGGCATATCTCATGATATATCAAGAAATATATATGTGAAAAAGAAAATGAGAAGTCACTGTGTATACATGTGTTCATTTTGCAAAGATTTAAACTTGTTTGATTTCTTTAATTTGTCAAACGATCGGACTTTCTCTGCGTGTCCACAAGACCGACCTGATTGTTGTTCGTTTGATATTCTGCTTTAAGTTCTTTGGTGTTTCGTATAACTAATCGGACTTTCTCTGCGTGTATGAGAGTACCGACCTGATTGTTGTTGGGTTATACAATTTCAACTTGTTTTTATTTTCTTATTTTGTTAAATCCAAGGCATTATCTGCGTAAGATCGACTTTAAGGTAGACGATTTAACATTCTTATTTCTTTTTGCATGGAACACAGTTGATGTTATCATGAATTCAATCATTATGTGAAATCACAAAGTGTGATGTAGAAGAAACTACGTCTCTGAGTATGTCTGATAGTGTGGGGTACACTGGTCAAAGCAAATCTAATCAATACAATAACGTATCTAGATGTTATGAGTATGATTGTGCCTGAGTTTAATTTGAACAAATTATACCAGCAGTCGGCATGACTCGTGAGCTGAAGTAATTGTAATTGAAATGTAGTTCAGTATGTCATGTCCAATATGATCCCAAGTTGTGATCTTTCTCACAAAAGACATAAATAGTGTCTAATTCTGTATTGCATTTATGTTTCATATCTGATAAAATTCAAAATGATCTTAGGTGTGTTTTAGCATAAATTTAGAAAAATCAAAAACATTTTCGGTGTGTTTTGATATAAAGTTTCAAAAAGCCAAAAAGATTTTGTTTCTTATTTTTTTTCGACCAATCGATACACGATACAAAATCAAATTTCAAAACCATATCTTGGATTCTCGAAGAGAAGTTTTGTGCCAAGATTAAATTATTTTTTCAAAAGAAAAAGAAAGCCGCGTTTTTGTCTTCTGAAATTGCAGGTTATTCTGTGTGACAAGACTCAAGCATGGTGAAAGGGGGAGTTTGTTATATCTTTCACAAGTGGATCTTGAAGTTCAAAGATTGTTCAAGATTGATCCAGCCATGCAAGCTCTATTTCTTACAAGAGTTCAAGTTGAAGATCACACGCAGCGATGCTGAAGATTGAAGACTGAAGTTTAGTTAGATAGATAGATACATAGATACACTACACATTAAGGGGGAGTTTGTTAGAGCATATTCCTATGCTACAGTGTATCTCGTGTATTATATCTAGTTCAGAGCGTTGGAGTGAATCTTAGTGGCTAAATACCTTAGTGGCCGTACCATATGGTACACGTACCAATTGGTATGTCACTTGGTACGCCAGTCTTAGTGAAGGGTAAATAGATCGTGTTACATAGAGTTGTTTAGTTCTGTCATTCCTATCTCTTAAGTGTGCGTAAACAGAGTGTGTTCTCTTCTCTAGATCTTGTAACCTCTCTTTGTGAAATCAATAAAGCAAAGCTTTATTTACATCTGTGTTCATTGATTAACCAAATCATGCAGTAGTAAGATCCGTTTCATGGAATATACAATCATTTTGCGTAATTTTAGTTGCTACAGACTCGGTTTGATTTTAGGAAGCTAATGCAACAATCCATTTTCGATTTGGTGTTGGTTTGAGAAGATCACAGCTTCACCATCTTCTTCATTCACCGGAGGTCTTTCGTTCGATGCTCAAACCTCATAAAAACTTCATAACAATGGTGCTAGTTTGATTCGATTCGTCGATACGAAATCAACGCAATGTTCAGAATAAACTTTCGTTAAGAATCGAGAAAGATATGACGGATTGAAGACTGTGGTTGGTTTGGTTTTCTTTCTCCGGCCAAGTTCCTTCGCCAGAAAAAGAGAAAAAAACAGGGGGGGGGGGGGGGGTAAGCATGCTATTCGACTATGTTGTCATTATTTTACAAATTTCATATTTAGTCCCTCCAATTTCAAAGCTTATTAAATAAGGTTTCACATTTTAGTAAAATTTCAAAAGTTTTTAAATAACAAATTTAAAAAAAAAAAACTACACAAAGTTTTTGGGTTCGTTGAATTGTTTCGTGAACGCAATGTATTTTTCATTTGTCCAATCGGTTTACAAATATAAACTCGTTTGTTTTTGTTTTTACCTTGCTATTTTTTCGTTGTTTCGTTTCTTTTCCTAAATCAAACAAAAGCTATAATAAATTTTTTTCTATGAAAAAAAATATTAAACATTTTTTTTACAAAAATATAAAATCATACATCAAAAATAATTTTTCAAAATGTATGCAATTGATGCCTTTATTGCTCGTGAACATCAAAATATGCCAAAACTGGTAAAGCTTGAGGATTTTCATAGTTGGGCAACAAAGTTTAAAACATATATTGCTGATTTGGATAACGTTGTGGCTACCAATTACAGATGGATATAAATGTCCAACCGATTTTGATGGAGATGTTAAGGATAAATGGAAATTTTCTTTTGAAGAAAGAGAATGCTAAAATCAAATATTAAAAGGCATTTGAACTTCTCATCATCGCCTTACCTACATGAATTTCAAGTCAATTCAAAAACCAATGTAAAGCAAAAACAGTATGGGATACGATAAAAATACAATATGAAGAGCATATTGTTAAAACTTAATCAAACAAGAATGAGATAGTTGATCAAGTTTTCACGTTTCAAGATAAAATTGAAGAGTTAGAGAATAAAGAAGTAGAAATTTAAATGGGTGTTTCTTCACCCTGTACAAAGTGTTCTGAATTTGTTAAGATCAATGAAGCATTGATGGAAGAGAAGAAAGTGCTAGTTGAAGAATGTGAAAAAGCTAAAGCTAAAAGAAAAGAAGCAAATGAAGTTTTTGATGATTTATATGTTAAGTCAAAGGTGAAGCTTGATTATCTTCATGCTCAAAGTGATGAACTTGCTGCAGAAGCTAAAAGATATTCAATTGAAAATGAAGATTTAGTTTATGAGAAAAGCTGAATTAGTTAGAGAGAATAAAGTTTGAAAGCGGATGTTGATCATCTTCAAAAGAAAGTGAAAAAGGTTACAGAAGAAGTGCTTGCTGAATGTGATAGAATGTATGTTCAAAAGCATAAGTATAACAAATTGTCTGAGAAATTCATCACTTCTCAAAAAGATTTACTGGAAGCTAATACAAAGATTTCTTAAATAAAGATTGAAATGCTTGATCTGCAACGACAACTTGAAAACTGCAACACATCAAGTGTGTTTCAGGATTATTTTATCACCTGGAATGAGATGGCAAGCCTAGCACATATGTTGATAATCATGAAGTTCCTACTCCAGTGGTTGTTTTGAAAACTACATCTAATGACAATTCAAGTCAAAAGTTGCAAGATTATCCAACAGGACATGCTGTTAACTTGGAAAAACCAAAGAAATCAAAGTCTCGGAAGAAGAACAAGGATGAAAGAACATTTGATTCAAGCAAAGTCCCAAAGTTTGCTTCCATAATCTGTTTTTCTTGATGCTCAGAAAAGTTTTGAAGGCAATCCTGGACATGTAAAGATTCCTGATTCTTCTGATATTGTGATTAATGAATCTTACTGAATAAGGAAGTTAGTGTTAAAGATATCAAAGATGAATTTTCTCATCTAGCATATCAAGGCCATCATGTGAAGGATTATCCTAAGCAGAAGAATGGTGGATTGGGATATGAAAGTAAAGAGGTTCCAATGCAAAATAACAACAAATTTGTGTTTAAAGCTGAAAAGAAGTAGTAGAAGGTGTTACCAGATAAGAAACCTCAAGTTTGGAAGAAGAAAGTGTCTTCTACATCTATAGATAACAAGGTTTCTATTGATGAATCATCATGCATATCTGATGTTACACCAAAAGGTAGTAAAAATTCAAATTCATTTCATTTCGCTAAATCAAACAAGTTTTATCGTAAGGATAAATTCTTTGAATATGGAGAAGATTTAGGTTTTTATGATACACCATTTGAAAAATGTTTTCAAAAACCTTCAAAACCAAAGAAAACAAAACCTATTGTAAAACCGAGATACGATCTTACTACTGGCATGCTTTGATCAATCTAGTGAACACGAGAAGTAAATAAGCTTTGTTCTTATTAATCACTTGAAGATTACAAGAAGTAAACTCTGGTTTCTCTCTCTAGAACACACACAGAAAGGTGTAGAAATGACAAAAGTGTTAAGCTATCATTCTAACACACGGTACTCATAGTTGGTGACAATTTGGCATGCGTACCAACTGGTGGACCAACTGGTACGGGCGTACCAGTTGGTAAGGCACCAATGATATTGCCACTACAACTCACAGACTCGCTCTAATCTAGATACAATACACGAGACACATTGTAGCATAGGAATATGCTCTAACAAACTCCCCATTAACGTGCAGTGTATCTATTCTCTAACTAAACTTCAGTCTTCAGTCTTCAACATTGCTACATCCGATCTTTGACTTGATATATTGTCAGAAATAGAGCTTACATGGTTGGATCACTCTTGAATCATCTTTGAACTTCAAGATCCACTTGTGAAAGATACAACAAACTCCCCCTTTCACCATGCTTGAATCTTGACACACAAAACTTGTAATTTCAGAACACGGAAACGCGTTTTCCTTTTCTTTTGAAAATTAATTTAATCTTGGTGCAAAACTTCTCTTCGAGAACCCAAGGTATAGATTTGAAATTTTGATATCGTATCACATGTCGATCGGTCGAAAACAAATAAGAAAACAAAATCTCTTTGGCTTTTTGAAAATTTATATCAAAACACACCTAAAATCTTGTTAGAAAATTTCTAATTTTATGCTAAAACACACCTAAAATCTTTTGGGAATTTTCAAATATGAAACATAAATGCAATACTGAATCGGACACTATTTTCTTCTTTTGCGAGAAAGATCACAACTTGGGATCATATTGATCATGACATGCTGAACTACACTTCAATTTCAATTACTTCAACGCATAAGTCATGTCGATTACTAGTATAATTTGTCCATCTTAAACTCAGACACAATCATACTCATAACATCTGGATATGTTATTGTATTGATTAGATTTGCTTTGACCAATGTACCCCACACTATCAGACATACTCAGATACGCATTTGCTTATCACACTTTGTGATTTCATTTGTGATTTAACCACATAATGATTGTATTCATGATATAGTCAACTGTGTTCCATGCAAAAAGAAATAAGAACGTTAAATCGTCTACCTTAAGGTCGATCTTTCGATACGCAGATAAGGCCTCGGATTTAACAAAATAAGAAAATAAAACAAGTTGAAATTGTATAACCCAACAACAATCAGGTCGGTACTTCCGTACACGAAGAGAAAGTCCGATGAGTTATGTGAAACACCAAAAAAAATAAAGTAGAACGTCAAATGAACAACAATCAGGTCGGTCTTGTGGACACGCAGAGAAAGTCCGATCGTTTGACAAAATAAAGAAAATCAAACAAGTTTAAATCTTTGCAAAATGAACACATGTTTACACAGTGACTTCTCTTTTTTCTTTTTCACACATATTTTCACTATCTTGATATATGCTTCAAGATGTTGTCCACTTGGTCAAGCATTAGTATTTAATGAATATCACATTTGAATACTTTCAGATTTAATGCCGAGCCTACCAAGCACATCAAACAATGATCTTATGGCTTTTTCATCTAATTTATCCATGAGTCAGACACGTAAACCAATGTACTATCGTTTCCCAAATATGTTGGATATAATTTCTTATTTTTCCATGTTTTTGTATTTTTTTGTTTTTCAATGTTTTTGTATTTTTTTTCTTTTTCTCCCTCTTAAAATGAAAACTCTATTTTTGGATTTTCATTTTAACAAAAACACAAAGACACTATTTTTGGTATTTTCAATTTTCTCCCCCTAAACTACAAACGGAACGCATGAAAGAAAGAAAATTGACCTTTTGACATGGATACCTTTCAGTGTTAGCTTTTAGAAAAATTTCAGCTTTTGAAATTGATATTTCTTGAAATTTAAATAAATCAGCAGAATACTCCTCCATCAGCAACTTTGCAATTACCAATAGGTCTTCTAGAAGTACCTGCACACTGGTCAAACACGTCAGTTTATAAATGACCGAAAGCGAATCGCTTCTGGTCGACCAGTGTCCTGATTGCCTTTTGACACCACTTTAGGTTTCCAAATTTGTTGTTTTGGTAAATCAGTATCTGATAAACCCGTCACAGTAGATTGGGAGGAACAACCGACAGAGGAATCATTTTGAAATTTAGGTAAAAACCTTCTTTGATGGTTAAATTATGTCAGTTGAAATTCATCAAATACTGTGCCATATTCATCAATAAATCTGTATTTGGCAGATTTACCAACATAAGGAACCTGTCTTTTCCTTGAACTAGAAGCAGCAGTGACATGACAATCTTGTGCCATATGCCCTTTTTCTCGGCAATTGTAGCACAAACGATTGTTTACATTTTTCCTCTTTGGTCTCTGTAAAGCTTCACTACATATAGCATCGCCAAAATGATCATAAAAATTATCAAATACCTGAAATCGATGATCATGAACCCATTTTGAAGTCGGGCTTTTTGGAGTAAAATTTGATCCTCCAAAAGAAAATTTAGCATTTGAAATCTTCTTGGTCTTTGAATCCTCATGCTTCACGAACACTTCAGCTATCTTTTGAGAATCCACACAATGAAGTGGAAACTCCTTATCAGAAAACATTTGATCTGAACCTTTGAGTTTATAAAACCTTTCAAGTTGAACATTTTCAGCTTTAAAAACATCTTTCTTTACTTGCTTCAATTTGACTTGCTTCAGTTTCTATTCTTTCTGACCTTGAACCCCATCAACTTTACCATTTTTGGTCTTGAAACCCAAACCAACATGCTTTCCCGAAACTTTTTCTTCAGAACCAAATGATTTATGTCTGTTCTTTGCAAGACGAGAAAACTCAGCTTTCACTTCTTTAATATTCTTTTGTTCATAGAAAATTCTTTCATCAATAGCAGTCTTCTCAGTTGAAAACTTGTTGATTTCTCTTCTTCAGTAGACATAGAAGCAGACACAACCGTTTCATCTTTCTCGATCTTTCTGTTACTTCACAACCTTTACCTCATCAGATTTCTTATCAACAAATTCAGAATAATCACCAGTTTCTTCATTTTCCTACACCGCATAAACACCTTCTTTAAGACTACCCGGTGGTGAAACTGTTTTGGTAAACATTTTCTCAAAATTTCCATCTTTGGCCAAGAAACTTGTAAAAGATGTAGAAATTGTGACATTGTTCAGCAAACAATTTGCATCAATCACTTGAATTTTTAGATCAGAAATTTTATGTGGAGCTTCAGCCAATTCTTTTTCCGTTGCAATTAAGTTCTTTGCCACTTTATGAGTTTCATACTTTTGCAACCTCAACTCATCTAATCCAGCCCACAATTACTTCGTCAGCTTATATTCATTTCTTTTCTGAATATCCAAATTTGAATTTTGCAACTTATTTACTCTTGCCAATTCCCGCTTCTCATCTAACAACTTCTCCATATCAAGCTGATATGCTTCAATATTAGCAACCGAGTCATCAGAAGCCTTGGTAAGTAAATCAAGTTTAATCTTGGACTTTTCAAACAAATTATTAAAATCATTTGCAGCATCCTCAGCTTCTGCCTTACATTTCTCAACTTCCTTGACTAAGTCAACATTTTCTTCAGATAATTTTGTAATTTTCTTTTCAAACTCTTTTTCAAGACTTTAAAATTTCAATTCTTTCTCAGCAACCTCTGCCTGAACATCTGAAAACTTTGCCTTTTGAGAGGACAATTCTTGAATTAGATCTCCCAACTTTTTCTGTTTACCTGTCAACTCTTCTATCTTCCTTTTATTTTCAGCAACCAACAACTCATTTTCTTTTATCAATCCTTGAATCTTCTTGTCTTTCTGAGATCAAAACTCACAAATCGATTCATAGCCACTATTTCCAGAACCACTTATTTCAGATTCTGAATCAGTTACTTCTACTTCATCATCACTATGAACAATTTGAGCAATCATCGCAGATGGAGCAAAAAGTGCAGACTCACAGGAAAGTCGGCAGCCCAATCATAACCTTCATTCGATGTTAGTGATTTTGACTTAGAAGTAATAGCTGTTAAAGCAATTGGCTCAGAACTTCGTCCCCAGGTATATTGTTTATCGACTTGAGACACCAAAGCTGTTGGAGACTTTGATGAAGAAGCATTTGATTTTGAACATTCACGAGCAAAATGTCCATAATTAGAGCATTTGAAACATTTTTCGTTTAATTTATCTATGCCAACCTTGCCATCTGGATTTAAACATTGGAATCCGGTCTTCTTCTTGAATCTTTTAACTCTTTGAGCTAACATTGCAAGTTGCCAATTAATATCCATTTGTTCAAGGTTATCTGGATCGATCTGATCAAAATCTTCTTCAACCAAATTAGATGTTGTCAAACCACCATTCAGCAATCCATAATATGAAGATAATAAGGCAGAAATTAATGCCAAATGTTCATCCGGTGTTTTTGCAGAAATTGAAGTCTGACTTGAATGATTCGGAATAGTGAAGTTACACCCTCTTGATGAATTTGCAGAATTACCTGAACCATGACCAACAACAAATGTTGTTTGAGGTGGATTTGATGAATCAAAACTAGATGATTTAGACTTTGCATTGATGCTTGCAGAATTTTGACCATGGTATAATTCCGGATTTTGTAATTAAGCAGTTGATTTGTTGGATGTCATCATTTCCATTTCTCTAGCATGCAACTTCCCGGTTAAATCATGAAATGACAATGTTGAGTATTCCTTATCATGAGTAAGTAGTAGAACATAATTCTCCCACTTTGCTGGTAAAGCTTCCATCAGTTTCTCTTTTAGTTCCTCATCGGTCTTTTCAATATTCACCACTTTCATTTCACTGATTAGATGTGAAAATCTAGATACAAGTGCAGGAATATTTTCTTTATCATAGTGTTGAAATTTTTCAAATTCTTTGTTCAGCACTTTTCTTCTACTCTTCTTGTATTGATCATTTCCTTCACATCTTGCAGATAGTGCATCCCACAACTGTTTTGACTTTTTGCAAGTACTAAACTGATGCAACAATTCAGTGGGCAACGCCATTGTTAGATAACCAAAAGCTTTTTCTTCAAGCTCATAGAGTTTTCTTTCAGCGGCATCGAAATTATGAATTTATTAAAATCTCCATCTTCCTGTGGATGCATGTAAAGCTTGCGAATTGGAATCCATAAATCGACATTATTTATGCTGATGTATACTTCCTATAAATAGCAAGCACTTCACCAAAGAGAGCAAGACAACAAGCATAAAGTTCACCATCTTCTCAAAGCAATTACAACCTACTCCCATAGAAAAGTTATTTATGTTGATACATTGTTATACTATAAACTCGTGTAAACCATTATTTACATTTGAGATATACAGAAAAACCCTTTTTATGAACTGTTGTCTTCCAATTGGATTTACTTTCCGCAATTTGTTCATCTTGTTTAAATCAAATTGTGACAACATTGTTAAAGAGACCATCAAGGGACCCAACAATTGGTATCAGAGCACATTGAATAATTAATATTCAAAGATCCTGCTCTTTAACAGCTTCTCCTTAACACCCTCTCAAAAATGTCTTCAAGCTGGAATAATTGAAAATATCTTGGCTCATTGGCAAAACCCCTTATGCTTGCTAGGGAGGAATATCCACAGTGGAAAATCAGAATTACCAACTTCCTAAAAGGAATTGATAGTTCCCTGTTGGAATGCATAGCCAAGGGACCCCATTATCCCACAGTCGACATTCTTGAGATAAACGAAACTGAAACCTCAGCTGGTGTTTCTGCTCGCACCATCCCCAAAGAAAGAAAATGGTGGAGTGAGGAGGGCAAGACCAAAGAGATTAATGAGGACAGAGCCAAGACAATCCTCACTATGGCTCTTCCTGATGAGATATTCTGTCAAGTTGACTGCAATACCTCAGCCAAGGGCATATGGGATGCCCTTGAGAAACTCTTTGATGGGGGGGGGGGGTCAAATGAAAAGAAACAAAAGAACTAAAGCACTAAACGAGTATGAATCTTTCAGATCACTCCTAAGTGAATCACTCCCAAAACTTACAATCGTTTTGCCACAATAATCAATAATCTAAGGAAGTTCAACATTTCTAAATCCAATGAGGAAACAAATATTACATTTATTAAAAGTATTCCTCATGAATGGAGAAGTATAACCATGACTCTCCAATCGAATTTGGATTTTGAAGAAAAAAGTCTGAATGACCTCTTCTGTAGTCTAGACTGTCAAGAGTCTGAAATACTGGACATCTCCAAATCCAAAGTCGATCCACTGGCTCTTTACTCTGAAAAGAGGAAAAGAAATACTATACAAGAGTCAAACCACTCAAAGAGGAAAGAATTAAGTGTCACACCCCCCAAAAATCCACGCGCGGAATACCACCGCAGGGAGCGTGACAAACCAGGATCGTTGTCCATTAGTTACACCAAACGACCAATAATTAATAAAAACGTTTCATATTCCATAAAATATAAAATTAGAGTTTTACAAATGCGGAAGCGTAAATACAATAAAAGTACTTATGTAAAATCTTTGTCACCCAAGGTGACGTGGCTTGTTCAAAGACATTAAAAGTGTTTCAAGACTCATGCATGCGTACTCGTGATACTCGAACATCCGCAACCTGAGAAATAACATGCTAAAAAGTGTCAACACAAAGGTTGGTGAGTTCACAGGTTTATCAGTTTAAAACCAGTTCAAGTTGAGTTTAAGATTGACTGTTCAACAACAATCAAGTTCAGTTTAAGATTGACTGTTCAACAACAGTCAAGTTGAGTTTAAGATTGACTGTTCAACAACAGTCAAGTTGTAAGAGCATAATCACTAATATATATCAAATAGCTAGCTAGGCTATATACATGAAACTTCACACGTTGATGGTCACCGAAGCTAACAGTTGTTTACAGTTTGCGCAGTTTGCCTTGTTGTGTTTAGGACGAATATAACACCCGTTCGATATCGGATCTTGTCAGCGCGACTGACCCGGGTGGGGTTTGTCAGACCCAGTAGTACTACAATATATTTCCCGCTATCGTCATTAATATTAACGGTACCATAGAAGAACTTTGTTGTATCAGTGTGCTTCAAGTACTTCAAGTGATATATAAAAGTCTAATTATCTAAGTTGTATAATTCATGCATGTTAATCTTTCCCAACAGGATTAAAAACAGTAAAATAGGGCCGTGAAGCTCACCTTTGGGTGCACAGCAATTCCAGATAAATAACCCGGCAAGTAGCAACTAGAAAGTCTTGTGTACTCTACCAAACACCTAACGATCATGCATACATACATACATACATACATACATACATACATACATACATACATGCATGCATGCATGCATGCATGCATGCATGCATGCATGCATGCATGCATACATACATACATACATGCATGCATGCATGCATGCATGCATGCATGCATGCATGCATGCATGCATGCATGCATACATACATACATACATACATACATACATACATACATACATACATACATACATACATACATACATACATACATACATACATACATACATACATACATACATACATACATACATACATACATACATACATACATACATACATACATACATACATACATACATACATACATACATACATACATACATACATACATACATACATACATACATACATACATACATACATACATACATACATACATACATACATACATACATACATACATACATACATACATACATACATACATACATACATACATACATACATACATACATACATACATACATACATACATACATACATACATACATACATACATACATACATACATACATACATACATACATACATACACATACATACATACATACATACATACATACATACATACATACATACATACATACATACATACATACATACATACATACATACATACATACATACATACATACATACATACATACATACATACATACATACATACATACATACATACATACATACATACATACATACATACATACATACATACATACATACATACATACATACATACATACATACATACATACATACATACATACATACATACATACATACATACATACATACATGCATGCATGCATGCATGCATGCATGCATGCATGCATGCATGCATGCATGCATGCATGCATGCATGCATGCATGCATGCATGCATACATACATACATACATACATACATACATACATACATACATACATACATGCATACATACATGCATTCATGCATACATACATACATACATACATACATACATACATACATACATACATGCATACATACATACATGCATGCATACATACATACATACATACATACATACATACATACATACATACATACATACATACATACATACATGCATAGGGTATCGTATCCACGAGGAGCATGTGGTTAGTATTATATAGTGTTGTTCGATTAAAAAAAACAAAAAACAAAGGATTTGATTGGTTTGAACTAAACTAATGTTAACCTAATTTGCAAGTAAACTAAACAAAATGAGCAAACGACACACAAGAACACACGAAAGAACATGCAATCACATTCGGGTTCAGATTTGATAGCACAATGTATAACCCGTCTTAGTGAACTATACTAGTAAGCTACATAGACATAGCCTCGTTTAACATATATGAACAAAGGATGATTAAGGAATACATCATTCATGCAACTTAGATTCAACGATTCTAGACCAAATGAATAAGATAACATAAGGTACACAACGTAATCATCAACAAACTAAACTCTGCAATCAATAGCAACTTGCTCCTCAATGATATAAACACCAAATGAATGGGACGATGCATTGATGTGTGATCAAATAGTTTGTCTTACAAGGCTCAATACATTAAACACCTAAACACACTCAAATTATTCACTAGTAAAAACAATAAGAGTACATTCAAGTCTAGTACATGCTCAAAAGTCGGATTGAATAAATGGCAACACAAACCCTAAACTCAAGTTTGGAATTAGGAAGCAATAGTATAATGTGACTTCATTTTACTAACAACTACATAGACATAGCATTGTTTAATATATGAAATGGCGGACAATTGTGAGACTAAGGAATCCGGCCGTGTTGACTTAATGATTCAGAGACCAGATAAGAACACGTGCTAGGATGTGTACTACACAACTATCAACATATAAATATAATTTAAAACCACATCAGATGATTAACGATTCTAAGACCGATAGTGGACTGACGAGTACTAAACCAGAGATATATGTCTTTCAAACACATTCATATATCACACAACATAAAACAAACCCTAATTGCCAACATGTTTAAACAACTAAAGCATATTTCATGTCTAGTAAAAGCGAAACCAAATTGAATACATATACTAACCTAGAACCTACACCCGATTGTGATCAAGAGTAATACTTAAGTATACATAATAACAAAGAAATCAGAGATTGTCACCATAACGATTCTTCATTAAAATATTAAGTAAACTCCTTGATGCCTCTCAAATCTGTGTGACGAAAAGAAGTTGATGCCGTGTGTTCCAGCCCTTGCCTTCGATTTGCAAACAGCAGCCCCAAAAGGGGACTGCCGTTCTTCCTTGCGACCCTCTCTCCTAGAAACTGTCGAATGAATGCCCCCTTTAAACTGATGTCGTCGTCCCTTTTCAATTCCTTTTCTTCTTTTTATTTTCTCTCGCAGCATCTCACGGCCCAAAACTTCATCAGCCCATTTAATTGAATTCACCATTTAATTGTTTGGCCCAAGATTTGTCATTTTGCATTGCTGCTCACGAAAATATGAGATCAATTAAAACATGTGAGCTTTCTATTAAAACATAATTATCTCATATCTAATTGCAATTTATTTCAATCTCATGTTTTTATTATTTTGCACTCACGTTTTCTTGTTGTTTAGCATGTACAAAAATAGTTTAGGTATTTACTTCACATGTTAAGTGAATTAAAGTAAAGACCTATTTTGATACAAATACAACATTTAAGCTCAAGTTCTTCAAAACATGCTAAACATAAAAAATGATCAAAAGAGTATATTTATCCCCAAATCGATGCATTTTCAGTATAATTAATATTAAATAAAGTAAACCTAAAATGCATCGATCAAACCTCCCCAACTTAAAACTTTTTCGTCCCGAAAAAGACTTTGCAATGGGATCACAATTGACATGTCAAGCTATCCACAAATTTATCCACATCAAAGAACTACTAGCATGCTAAACTCGGTTGTCAATATAATTTGTCCACTATAAACTTATGCCCTAATTGTCCCAACCACCATACATGTCTCGTATCACCAAGGTTTCATAAGGATTTATGGTTCCCACACTCAAATGCTCATAGTAAACTTAACCATCCTCACGGTTTATTGAGTGCTCACAAGCTCCCACTTTAAGAACCATATACTAAAGCTTGACATCGTAGAGATTACATGAAGATTTAGCAAAGCCAAATATTGCATCAAGTTTCTAATACTCATGTATGACATCTCTCACAATTTACACTCCTCTCGGTTGGATATATGGACTAGTAGATTAGTACTAGTATATGTGTAGCACTCAGGATCAATAATGCAATACCATTATCATAAGCTCGTATGCAAATCAAATCTCCACCAACTAATACGAAACTTAACACAAATCAGGAGGTCTTTATATGGGTTGTAATGATTGGCTGAGGTTAAGGGTATGGAAAGGGATTTTTAAAGTGGCGAAGGTGATCGAATCCAATTTAAACAAACTACTAAAACAATCAGCTAACAAGATAATGAATGGAATGTTTTTTCCAAGCATTACACGTACTTATTTTGTTTTTGGTACTACATGCTTTGGTCATTTTGACCTCATACATAGCTGGGATTTTTTTTTCTTTTCTTTTTTTTTTGGTTTTTTTGTTTTTTTTTTCATTTTTTCTCTCTCTATTTTTTTTTCTTCTGAAACTTGACAACTACTACAAACATAACACGAATCAGATTTCGATCACACGGGTTAAAATACAAAGGCTATGAGGCTATTTGGGTCAAGTAATTTCGGGTTAAAACAAATGAAAAGTGGGGGCTCAAAATGGCTTCTAACGGATAATGTTGCGGGTAGGAGTTTCCTAGAAAGGCTTTAACTGCGGGTTAACCTAATGCCTCCATCATGTTTGTGTCAGTCTCGGTTCATGATCTTGAAATGCATAAACACACGAGTTCTAAAATGAATATTACATTAGGATCATCACTCAACCAACAAAAGTATATCTAGAGAATCATGTACAATATGCAATTTAGGCTCAAATTCTCACGGAAATGGTGGAGCTGGGTTAAGATGTAACACATGTGCATTGTCCACTATCAAGCTCGTTTTCCCCAATTAGAAGTCAAAACTATTAGAAACATGGTGTGTGAACAAGGACTACACTCTCAACCTATATTGTCTGGTTTCAGCTTTTTAAACTACAAACAAAGAGATGGGAAACCACATTCAACATTTATTCACAACAGTTTATTGAGACGGTGGAGGTCTAATTCGGGCTAAGTCTACCAACACACCGAAAATCTAACATGCTTTCATTCTGGGACAATCATTTCAAGTTTAAGCTTGTACATGTTAATTTCCTATCATCTCCCATAAATGCAAATGTCTTAGACTAGGGGAATTCTTCACTTTTCATCACGTTCACAACCGGTTTATTCAACTAATTGAAATGCAAAATATATACAAATGACCTAAGTAAACTAAACGAATACTAACATGCAAAATAATAAAAAAAATCAATTATTTCCAACCAAATATAAAAGGGAACGAGTTCACCTGATTTAATTGTCATGGCAAGATCCTCGTGTGCGGTGATGATCCTCATAGTCTATCTTCCCACTCTGCAAAATCTAACATAAACCGTGTCGAAGAAAACTTCTCACGTCGCTATTAGCATAGATTATTATTTTTTTCTTTAAATTTTGCAAATTTTTTTCATTAAGCTCGTGAAGACTTTTAAACCATAACTTCAAAACCAAATATGTAAACCTCCCTCCCCAACTTAAAGCATTGCATTGTCTCCAATGCAATCTTTAAGTTGAAATTTGATTAAAAATAATGATATTTTTTTAAATATGGAGAAATAAAAGAGATAAAGAAATAAATATAATTAAAGCTCCTAATACTCACTTTCGTAGGAATCACGGTTGCATTTAGCATATGCAACAAGCCCTTTAAACCCCTCGGTAGCCCGAGTGGACGAGTGGGGTCTCGTGAGGGTTTCTATTGAACACACCCACAAAGTTCTCGGGATGTCTCCCGAACAAATAAAAAAAATTATTTTTTTGGTTTTTTTTTTATTTTTTTTTTTTGTAATTAAAGTCAAACAACACAATATAATACTAAGCGCACTAGCTCCCCGGCAACGGCGCCATTTTGATGACCGTCGTCAAGTCATTCAAAAACCTATTAACCTAGATAGCTAGGGTAAGTAGGGTATCGTA
Organism: Deinandra increscens subsp. villosa; assembly: GCA_039602395.1. Classification (NCBI taxonomy): domain Eukaryota; kingdom Viridiplantae; phylum Streptophyta; class Magnoliopsida; order Asterales; family Asteraceae; genus Deinandra; species Deinandra increscens. Next base: position 17,583 of record JBCNJP010008943.1, read on the forward strand.
TCCACGAGGAGCATGTGGTTAGTATTATATAGTTTTGTTCGATTAAAAGAAAAAAAAAACATAAAGATATGATTGATTTGAAGTAAACTAATGTTAACCTAAATTGCAACTAAACTAAGAAAAATGACCAAACGACACACAAAAACATGAGAAAGAACAAGCAATCACATTCGGGTTCAGATTTGATAGCACAATGTATAACCTGTCTTAGTGAACTATACTAGTAAGCTACATAGACATAGCCTCGTTTAACATATATGAACAAAGGATGATTAAGGAATACATCATTCATGCAACTTAGATTCAACGATTCTAGACCGAATGAATAAGATAACATAAGGTACACAACGTAATCATCAACAAACTAAACTCTGCAATCAATAGCAACTTGCTCCTCAATGATATAAACACCAAATGAATGGGACGATGCATTGATGTGTGATCAAATAGTTTGTCTTACAAGGCTCAATACATTAAACACCTAAACACACTCAAATTATTCACTAGTAAAAACAATAAGAGTACATTCAAGTCTAGTACATGCTCAAAAGTCGGATTGAATAAATGGCAACACAAACCCTAAACTCAAGTTTGGAATTAGGAAGCAATAGTATAATGTGACTTCATTTTACTAACAACTACATAGACATAGCATTGTTTAATATATGAAATGGCGGACAATTGTGAGACTAAGGAATCCGGCCGTGTTGACTTAATGATTCAGAGACCAGATAAGAACACGTGCTAGGATGTGTACTACACAACTATCAACATATAAATATAATTTAACACCACATCAGATGATTAACGATTCTAAGACCGATAGTGGACTGACGAGTACTAAACCAGAGATATATGTCTTTCAAACACATTCATATATCACACAACGACGATCAGGAACCATGTATCAACACTCTTCTATATAAATCTCTCTCTCTCTCTCTCTATATATATATATATATATATATGAATATATATATATATAGGTTTATTGAATTTAAGAATAAGTAAACTAAAAAAAAAATAATTAGTTTTTTTAAGATCTTCAAAGTAAATTAAAAAATAATAATTATGAATTACATGGAAATTGAGGATAAAATTAATTGTTTTTCCTTTAAAAGGGTAAAAGCTTATCAAAGAGATATGATCTCCTGAAAGGTACAATGAATGATATTCTTCAAAAATCTTATAGCAAGGTTTAAATTAATAGAAAAAGAACAATGGTAGTATTTAAATATATGTATCATTAATCATCATTAAAAAATATTAAAGTTTTTATAAGTGTCAACTTAATCATCATTTAGAAAAAATGGTTATCAACTTTGATAATTGTAGATAAGGTATATAATACCAGCAACATAATATATACTATACGAAGGATAAAAAAGTAATTTTATATATTTTTAAAAGATTACTTAATTACAGAATTTTAAACTTAAAGTACAACGATTCAAAGTTGGATGTTTAAAATCTTTTGTAAAAGGAACACAAAGCGAAAAAGGCATGATTTTCTGATATAAATTAATACAAACTGATGAATTTTGCTAAATTCAACGTATGTTCCTAAAATACCTTGCACATTCAAAATCAAAATAATCCAAAATCAAAATTAATTCCAAAATCCTTTCTTTTCCAAAATCCTCTGCACATTCAAAATCAAAATTAACTAAAATTATATATTTAGCAGTTTAGTAGTTTATATGTTACACAAAAGATTTCCAAATTGCATTGTGATTTTCTCCAAATCTTCAACCGAAATCCGTATATGTGATCATGATTGACCAAACAGCTACCAGTGGATACGAATGTACGGAGAAAATTGAAATTCTGGTGTTAGTTTCAGTTCGCCGGAGTAGAGATGATGTAGACGTTAAGGGCTCCGACGACGGTAAGAGAAGGAGGTGTGGTGGTAGTTCTAGAGATCAGGAGGATGTTTTTCAGCTTTCATATCGATCGAGAGGCGGAACTAGAACTTTTTAGTCGGGGGTTCGTAACATAATTGCTTTACATTCATTAGTGTACATAATTTACTTTTTTTATCAATAGATGAGTCGGTAATTGTAATCTGGGTGATCAACAATTTCATCTTTAGATAATTCAATTTCGTCTCGACTTCTTTCGTTATTATTTTTGTTAGGATTTAATGGACTTGATGAAGTCCCAATACTTGGTTTGGGCTTTTTACCAAAA
>JBCNJP010008944.1:0-34831 GCA_039602395.1 Deinandra increscens subsp. villosa
TTGTAGAACACAGGAACGGTCTTGCTAATGCATAACGATCATCAATTCGGTAAACACAAAGGTAAATAACACTTCTTTATTGCTCAACCTTTAGAGAGAGAAAGTAAACAGGTTTCACCTTACAAAAACACACAGTTTAGAACTCAAACCTCACAACTACTCTCCTCTAAACGAGCTAAATCTTTTTATACTAGTTCTGTCCAGCGGACCAACTAACCAGCGTACCAGATGGTCCGGGCGTACCATCTGGTCCGCCCCTGGTCCGCTGAGACCGGATTACACAAAACATAATAAATACAAGACCTAGCACTAGACACTATATATGCTTCTACAATAGTTATGGTTAAGCGGATGCTCTGCCGCACTATCATCAATTTCCCTTGTCAAGCCAAGTCCAGTTTTAAGTCTAGCAAAAATATCACGGCCAACAGTATTGCCAAGAGTTGCCGGATTGAGTTTTAACAAATCAATGGTTTCTCGAGCCTGAGCATAGCTCGTCCTCAGAGAAGTTAGTTTTTCCAAAAGATCTGTTATTTGAATAGTTAGAGTTGTTTCCGTATGCTTCATGACCTCAATGTCATCTTGTAAAGACTTGATCTTAATCAAAAAGTCTTTCTCATTTTCTTTCAATTTCTCAACTTGGCTCTCACTCTCTTTCGCCTTACCGACCAATTCAAGGTTGTAAGCGCGATAGCGAGCTACAGCCTCAATACATTTATCAGAACATAAAGCAGATTTTACCTCATCAGGGATGGTTTCGCGTTGGAGTTCTACAAGCCTCTTACTTGCCTCAGATTCAACTTCAGATGAGCTCACTTCAGTAACAGTTCCAGTGTCTTGAGCATTGTCTTCAGTCAGATCATTAATTCCAGCCATTAAGCAGAAGTTAGTTGGAAAGAGAGGGTCAATTGTGTTAGACACGTCTATCTCTCCATCATTTGCCTTCACTACAAGAGCATAGTTGGTCTGGCTAGAAGACGGATTCTGAGACGAGGAGGTCCAGTTGTAGTTAGAGTCTTCAAGCGATACCAAAACTTTGTTGCTTTCATCTGATCTTTGTGGTTGTTGAGAAGATGACGATCCTCGTTGAGAGACATTTGAGCTAGTGCCCTGTGGCTTCTGGAATGACGAGCTGCCTTGTTTCTGATAAGATTGGGTAACACCACCACCCTGCTTTTGATGAGTTTGGTTACTTCCACCAGAATTGGATTGCCCGTTCCACGTCCTTGGCTTAGGACATTCACGTGCAAAGTGACCCATTTCTTGACAGTTGTAACATTGCACTTTTGACTTGTCAAAGCCGATGTTGGTGTTTGAGGGAGCTTGAAAAAGCTTTCTTCCAGTCTTCTTGAAGAACTTTCGAGTTCGGGCAGCTATCATACCCATTTGCCATTTGATGTCGATCTCTTCGAGATCATCAGCAGAAACTTGGTCAAGGTCTTCTTGACAGACGGTCATAGACTCAAGACTTCCGGACATCTGAGAATTCATGCAAGCCAGAAAAGCGTTGCACAAGTCGGAATCCATGCTTGTGTTCGGTTGAGATGCAGGAGATGATTGCTGAACGAAGTAACCAGTTGGAGATTGTTGCACAAAAGTCACATTTGGAGTCTGACCGGTGACGGGAGCAATGACAGCTTCAGTTGGAGGAGCAGCTGGAACAGAAGTAGTGACAGGTGGGCTTTGACTTGCAGGAACAGAGAACTGGAACTCATCATCTAGGTCTGGAGCAATGAACGCAGCATTGGGAGCAATTGAAGAACTCCTAACAGTCACAACACCCATGAGTGACTTTCCGTTGCGCTCAACGGCTCGAACTTCATACTCACGAACCTTGTCGATCATATCCATATAGTCGGCAGTAGAAAGATCATTACTGTCGATCAAGTAAGTCACATATGAAGCGAACTCTTGAGGAAAGGAGTGAAGGACCTTCTTGATGATGGCACTGTTTTCAGGTCGGATGTTCTTTGTCGTCATCTCAGTGATTATGCGGCAGAATCGATTAACATGTGTTTCAAATGATTCGCCTTGCTTATGAGAAAACGTGTTGAACGCCAACTTGATCTTATCCAATCTTCTTTCCTTAGTAGCCGGGTTGCCCTCATACTTCTTTTCCAACCCTTCCCAGATTTCATGAGCCGATGTGGCAGCACGAAATTGGTATTGCAACTCATCATTGATAGCCATCTTAATGCACCCAAGTGCACGCATGTCAGTTTTCAATTGAACCTTTTCAGCAGCATCCAACTTGTTTCTTGGTTTGGTAATCATCTTCTTAGGAGGAGGATCAGCACCAGCGGCAACAGCAGCTGCAGTGCCAGCAATGGTAGCCTCTTCCACTTCAAACACAGCAGGACCTTCGACTACAGAAGTCAACAGGTCAAAGTCAACGAATTCCAAGTAAGATAGGAATTTCGCCTTCCAATCATCGAAGTCACTTGCCCCCATGAGTTTAGGAGGCCTATTGTTGCCTTGTGTGGCAGGAGTGAAGTGATCCGACATGTTGAAATGATCAACACTTGTCAATTTCGAGACAAAGTAAGCGAACAGGTCAAACGAGTCAAAATCGGTTCACTTGCTTGCAAAGTTGTAAATTGCTTGAAAATACCCAAATCCTACAAGACCAACAATAATAAACATCATTAGTCATTCGTAAATGAGATTTCAGCAAAAAATTTGAAAAGTCAAATTTTCAGACTTAGCCAAATTTTGAACAGCTTGTTCTTGAGCAAATTCAAACTCAAAAATCAATGTTGACAAAATCAATGTTTAAGATCATCAATAGTTTCGAAATTCATGTAGGAATACTTTACTCAACTGTCACGAACTCCAAAAATCACTCTAAATGACCTAAATCAATGGAATAGTGAGTTTATGTGAAGAACACCAAAAAATCACCACTTTTAGCCTCTAAAATCTTCAATACTTGATGTTTTTGAGAGAAATCAGTGGCTATAGATTCGGTTTTAGTAGTCTTAAACTCGCCATCTATCAATTTTAACAGATAATCAACAGAAAAACAAGATTGAAAATTTTTCTCAAGAACAGGACTTAACAAAAAAGCGATGTTCATGGCTGAAATCTAAAAATCGGACTATTTAGCTTGAGATTTTCAGAAATCTGAGTATGGCATTGAGTTTATTGAGTGATTTCTACCAAGAATCAACTCAAACAACTAGCAAATCCATCCAAAATTGACAACTCATATGAGATTTTCTCCATTTTGAGAAAACCTTCAAAAATGAAGAACAAGGCTCTGATACCAATTGTCAGGACCAGATTTGAGCAACATGTTCTCATATGATTCATCACACAAGTGCGGAAATCATGTGTGATGGTCGATTCTGGATGGATCAGCATTAATGCTCACCCATTGATGATTCCTAAAGCTCAAGAACATACACTAACACCAAGAACACACACACAAAGGCTCTCTGTAGGAATAATACTCCTTCAAGCGTTGCCAATAGGGTTTTCTCAATGGTATTTATACTACTAGAGAGCCTGGGACAAAAAGAATGTTTGACACAACACAATCATTACCTAGAATTCAGCAATATATTCTAACAGGAGAACAAGTTCGCTAAGACTTAAATGAAGTTCGCTAGCACTTAACAAGTTTGCTAACAAGTACGCTAAGCATTATCAAGTTCGCTAACATGAACAAGTACGCTAACAAGTTCGTTAAGAACAAATCAAGTACGCTAGGAACAAAACAAGTCTGCTAAGTAAACAAGTTCGCTAGGAATAAACAAGTCCGCTAAGATAACATTCAAACAAGTACGCTAAGTGTAAATCAAGTCCGCTAAGAGAATAAGTCACAAGTCCGCTAAGAAGCATAACAAGTACGCTAACATATACACAAAGTTTACCAAGTACATATCAAAAGACAATTACAAAATAAAGTATCAATTACAAGATAAGAAAACAATAAGTTTGTGTTGCTAACAAATAGGTTCTAACAAAATCATTGATCTGTTGTTGAGCTTCAAACACCTCCTTTTGTGACTTGATGAACTTTGCATTGAGATCATCATATTCATAAGTTTGTAACTTCCTGATCTCACATTCTGCAAACAGTTCTTGAAGAACACTTTCTCTCTTCTGTTTGTAGATCTCAACATCTTTTATTAACACTTCATTCTTGTCTCTGTAAAGAACATTTTCATCTTGAAGCGTAAAGATTTTGTTTTGAAGTTTCTCTACAGTAACAGCAGTTTTAGCAATAAGAGTAGTAGCTTCTTCATATTTTTGCTGAACTGGATAACTTTTCTCAAACAGATTTTCAAAATCTTGAGCTGCGTCTAAAGCTTCAGCTTTAGCTTTCTCACACTCTTCAGCCAATTGAGCCTTATCCTTCAAAACATCTTCATGAATATGAACCAACTCATAATACTTCTTTTGAAAATCCTCCAACTCTTTCTTTAACACCACAATTTCTTCAGTTGAAATTTGGCGACGTTGTTCAAAACTTGCAATTTCCTTGAGCAACTTCTCACATTTATAACATTTAAATTCGTCAACTTTTGAACTCTCAGAAATCTTAGGTAATTCTTCTTGAACCAAAGAAGCACTTGAAAAAGAATCAGAATCAGTCAGAAGACTATCATCATCATCATGACGAACAGTCAAAGCAATAGAGGTAGGAGTATGATTCTTTTTAACTTCAGAATCTGCATTCCATGCAAATTCATTTGAATGTGAAAATGTATTGGTCCAATCATGAGAAAAAGTAACAGATTTCTTTTCAACCCTTTCAGCTTCATTTGATGGATGAAAAACTAAATGAGCATGGTGACCAGTCTTCAATTTACTTTCCGCAGAACTTGGACATTCTCGAGCAAAGTGACCATAAACTGAACACTTATAACATTTCACCTTAGACTTGTCCAATCCAATCTTCCCTTCCTGATTCAGTCTCTTCTTACCAGTTCTATTGAAAAAATTCTTTGTTCTACGAACCAACATAGCATATTGCCAATTTAGATCCATTTCCTCCAAATGATCATAATCAATCTGATCATAATCTTCATTTGCTAACTCAGCATTACTCACAGAACCAGTGATAACACCAAAATATGAAGACACTAATGCAGACATCAACGCATTATAATCATCGACAGTTTGAACAGACAATGCACTTTGAGTCGAAGAACTTGGAATTGACACTGTACAACCAGCAGAAGAATAACTTGGAATTTTAGATTTACCTGCCAGAAATGTTGTAGGAGGAGCAGAACTAAGAATATTAGACTTCCCAGCATTCATTGTAGAATCATTTTCACCATGATATACCGCATGATTCTGAATTTGTGTAGGAAGTGATTTGTTCACCATTAACTCCATATCTCGAGCCTGTATTCTTTGAACCAAATCATTGAAAGACAATCCTGAAAAATCCTTGTCGTGAGTAATCATCATAACATAATTCTCCCATTTTTCAGGCAAAGCTTCCAAGATCTTTTCTTTCATATCAGCCTCTTCTTTAGTAAGATTTACCAAACGCATTTCACTCATAAGATGAGCAAATCTTGCAATCAAATTGGGAACAGTTTCATTTTGATAATGCTTAAAACTATCAAACTCTTTCTTCAAAACCTTTTGTCGACTTTTCTTATATTGGTCATTGCCTTCACATTGTTTTTCTAAAGCATCCCATAGACTTTTTGATGTGTAGTTACCAGCAAATTGATGAAGTAACTCTTTAGGCAATGCCATCGTTAAAGTACCATACGCCTTTTTCTCAGCTTGATAAGCTTTCTTTTGTTCATATGACATTTTTCTTTGAAGAATAGGTTCACCAGTTTCATCTTTAGGGTAAACATATTGCTCAGTGAAAGATAACCACATATCAATGTCATTTGTATCGACAAACGCTTCAAACCGAGTTTTGAATAGATGCGAACGCTTGAAATCGGACATTGGCATAATCACATAAGTTGTATCGAATGATACAACGTCACAAAAATTGGCATAATCATATCTGGTTTTTGCATCGGCCCATACCATGTTTCTCAACCGTAGATCTTCACCTACATCTATTGCATAAAAGAAATTCGAATTAATACTCTGCATCTGTGAAAAAAATCTGCATAAAATATTCACCTCGCCTGCTTCTAATGCCATATTACGAGTTTTATTGAACATACTATTTGAATCATTTTTCAAACCAACAACATTTTTATACTCTGCAAATTGGCTTGCCATTGCAGCATACATCTTTCTTGTTTGTTCACTGACAGCTTGTGCAGGTAAGAGTTCATGATTATGATCCTTTTCAAATCTATGGATAATCCATTTTCCATCAGGTCGTCTTTTTACATGCATGCTTGCTTTACAATCTATTTTTGAGCACGATCTTCTACCAGATGACGCATTTTCTGGATCATTATTGTTTCCTTGTCTACTGCGTGGCCTGTTGAATGATTTATCGTGTTCACGTTTAGTACCATATCTAGAACATGCAAATTTTGCATCGATAAATTCACGTGATGTTTTTGAACGACGGCTGTTTTGTATTGCAGTACTGAAACCCATGGATCTTGCATATTCCTGATAAAAGGAATACGCTTCCCCATGTGATTCAAATTCCATACCAGATAAAGGCTCAAGGTTTATATCTTCTTTAAAATCTACCATATCAACTGATGGAGAATGTACAACATTATCTTGTCCCAGTACATCTTCACTGTGAATTTTATGTTCACTATTAATCAAATTGCTTAATTCTTTTGCCCCTTCTTTCTCTTCCTTTTCATGGTCTCCAGAAGGGAGCCTAAGATCAATATCCATGGAAAGAATTTAGGTTTTTCAGTTAGTTCTTTCGCTTGTTACTAACGGCGTTGAACAATCAAAGAATACGAACTATGCAGCACTCCGAATCTGGAGAGAATCCTCCTCATGCGTTATGTAAACTCGAAACAAATCCAGTTCAGATTTGAACGATTATCATGAACGGAAGTAATATCAACAGGAAAAAGTAGAAAATTCATGATTTGCATCGTGCGTGGAAGGATGAAGTTTGAAGATAGGGATGGAGGAAGATGTATGTGATTGTGTGTGTGTACCTGATGTGTGAGTAAATGAAAACCGATGGTGATGCTAATTTCCGTTGCTTTGTGTTGAAGATCTGGTGGCTGGAAGATGAAGATCCACGCGAGGGGGGTGAGCGAGTGGATTGACGAACTTTTTGGCCCCAAATTGGATTTGCCTGATCCTGGTGGCTGAGTATGGGATAATCACGATTCTGGTGGCTGAGTATGTTGGTCCTAAAATAACAACTAATCACGATATCTTAATCACAAACGAGTGCGGAATCCTCGTTTATGATTAATTCAAGATAGAGAAGAGAAGAAACACGAAGAATACGATGATTAAACGTTAAAAACTTGATCTTTGCACACAAGAAAACTTGTCGGGTACAAAACCACCAATCGTAAACTCTCTTGTCTCTAAAATCGTAAACTCCAAGCATCATCCAATGAGGAGGTCTTGAGGGGTTTATATAGGCACCCCAATGGGTTTACTATTGGGCCCCTTGTGGATCATAAACCCAATAGTAAACCCAAACCCAATCATAAACTAGCCTAAATACAATAGCAAACTAGCCTATGATTCTAATGAAACCCTCTAAGCCCAGCTCAACTTATTTAATATTACAAGCCTCATAATCTAGCCTCTACAATCTTCCCCTAGGCTTGTGATATTAAAAGTCTTCGATCTTTGAACTTCTTCTTCTTGACTGGCTGGCATGGATGTTGATGAAGATTCTTTCCGCAGAAATCTTCAATGGGTTTCATGACGGGCACTTAGGACTTCCTCATGATCAGCATCAGCTTGAACTTCATGAAATGAACAAGTTAATGAGATGGAGAATTCTCAATGACTTGCTTCTTTTGAAAGAACTGGTTCTTGCTGAATCTTTGGTAACTGTCTTGAATCTCCAAAAATTAGAGGGTAAATTTTGAAAACCTCCTAACTTTGGAGAACTTGATTGTTGATCTTCAAACTTCATGATCTCTGACTGCTCTCTGTATCATTTTCTTTTTCAAAGATTTGACTTGAAATCTTCAGCTTCCCCTAAACTTGTGAGCATTTTCTTTGAAAAACTTTTGAAGCTTTTGAAAACTTGTAAAGACACCAACAACTTCCCCTGAACAGTTGCTTATTCAGATGGAAGTCTTGTCCGGCTGGTTCTTTAACTTGAGCAGTAGCAACATCTTTCTATCATCAACCTGTCTGACACACATTTGAAAAAAAATATACTCCACCAGACATTTGATGACCGGTCTTTGGGTTAGGAGGTAATTATCATCTGTTCAGTTGATTCAAATTAACATAATTTTAACCAAAAACCCTAATATAGATTACGGGTTTTCTATAAAACTTCCCCTGAACCCAAGACCTCTAAAGACTTCCCCTTAGCTGATAACTTCCCCTCAGCTAAGGACTTCCCCTGAGATAATACATATTATCTTCGAGTTCCCTTCAGATACTATGTATTATGGAAGTCTTTTCATTAGATAATAAGTATCATCCTCGAGTTCCCTTCGGATAATACTTATTATCCTCCCTCCTTCCCCTAAAAATTTGTCAAGATCTGACGGAGGAAGTTTTTTCCATTAGATAATAAGTATCATCCTCGAGTTCCCTTCGGATAATACTTATTATCCCATACTCCTTCCCCTAAAAATTTGGCAAGATCTGTCGGGGGCATATTGTCATGCATTAAAACCCATAAAAACATATTTTGACTTCTCAAATCAACCTGGCCAAGACGAAAACACACCAAAAAGAACTTAACGACTCACACACGAAAGATAAAAACTAAACAAATACTTACCAAACCAAACATGAGAAAGTTTACTAGGGGTCAAACCGTATGAATCTGACTGAGGAACCCTTTTTAGCTTCAGTTACTCAACTAGTCCAGGTGATTGCCGGTATGTTTGTCCGCTTTAAACTCAAACCCGTTTAATCCCAACCGAATGAGTCATGTTTAATATAGTACAATATTACCATCATGTTTAATTGTCCCCACACCCAAGCGTACACAGCAAAACCTACCCAACCTCAGAGTTTATTGAGGATTCACAAACCCCGAGCTTGAGGAACCATGCAACACCATTATGACTACCACTTATTTCATTAACCATCAGTTGGTGATCAGGTCGGCCGCTAAGCACGCAAAGAAGACCAACTGAGTGATTATTTTTCATTTTCTTTTCTTTTCCATTTTTTTATTTCTTTTTTTTTCTTTTCTTTTTATTATGTGGTGTAGTCATGACAGCAGATACATGGCGTGTGAGAGAGTGAATACTAGGTAATTACCACTCTCAACCCATTTTTGTCGGGACTCAGTCTTTTAAACCATGCAACCTGGGATGGGAAACTAAACATATATATCTTTTAAGTTCATTGCACTTACATTGGTGGTCATACGATTAGGTCGAGCCTACCGAGCATATCACCGTGGAGCTTGCCTTTCACTTCCGCCTTACGCGTGTCAGCCATCTCCAACCCGGGCATTCATTTTTACTTCCCCTAAACTTCTCAGAAACAAGACACAAACAATTAAAAATTGAAAAGCACACTATTTTTGAGGGGTCAACGTTTTCTTCATCTTTACATTTCTTCCCCTTGCTTTTTGATTTTTAATGTCACAATTTTGTGAACATCATTTTTCATTCATTCATTTTTTTTTATTTTTTTATTTTTTTTTTGGATCAATAAAAATAAAACACACAAACACACTTAAAAGAACAAAACACTAAATTTTGCAGACATCTGGCCAAGCTAACTTTCAAAGTATTGATTTGAAAATTTTGAGAGAATTGGGTTTCATGCCATGCACGCTTCATTTCATTTGAGGTCAAACACATAAAGAAGATTTGACTCAAAAGACCCTTTGTTGCCTCATCATTCAAACAACCAAGTTAAAAACAGTACCTTTCGCACTGAATTTTACCTTTTACCTCTCAAGGAAACATATCCTCCATAAAAAATTGCTTGTCATGACATGAAGATACGTCTCCTAAAATGTGCCTGGAACAATCACTTATCAACAAATAAATTAATCAATAAAAATGTTAGTGATAATCCTCCTTGACTGTTCCTGCACATAATGAGAAATTAGTTAGCCATTGGTACCCAGGCCATTGTTTTTCTGGGTACACCTGAATCAATGAAAGATACCTCTTGTAAGAACATCCCCTTTGAAAAATCAGGAAGTTGGGATGGAACTGCCTTGATTTTTGGTTTCCAAGTTCCAGGTGATTTAACATTTGTTTTAGTCACCTTTGGAGTTGTGACCTTAGGTATTTCAACCTTCTTCATTCTAGAATCATTTTTCAAAACAGTTTTAGTTACCTTGGGAGGGGTAACCTTGGGTTTTTCAGACTTTGGTTGTTTTGAAAATGGTTTCATCACCTTTTTCTGAAAATTTTGGTAACTTGGAAAGCTGTTGTTTTGGTTTAAAGATTTTCTTTCAGCTTTGGCAGCACCCCAATGTTGATCAGAGGGTTTAACCTTAGGAGTAACAGTCTTCATTGCCTTAGGTTTTTCCAGCTTCATGGGCTTAGACTTTACAGACTCCTGAGATGAAACCCTTTGACTTTTCGGAAAATAGGGTTCATAGGGGCGATAAAGACAGTTTCTAGCAATATGACCAGCGATGCCACAATTAAAGCAAGTCTGCTTCTTTAGATAGAAGTCAGACGTGTACCCATTTGTCTTTGGTGGCTGATATGGAGCTGGTTTTCCTTGTGTCTGCTTCTTTGCTTTGATTGCAGCTTCAGATTTGACTTTCTGCTGGTTTGTCGAAGCCTGTGTCGAACCTGTCTTTACTGTCTTTATGCTTCCTTGATTCTTTGACGTTGAAGCACCATTCTTGCAATTACAACAGCAACTGCATGATCCAACTGAAGAAATGGGAGACACAACTACTCCCTTGAGTTTTTCATTCTTCACTCCAGCTGTTGGTTTCATGCTTGGATGCTTGATGGTGATCTTTGGCCTCTCAACTTTAGGTTCGCTTATCACTCCATCGGTTATACCTTTGAACTTGGAGGAGAAGGACGGTAATTCATATCCTACATCTGGTTCTTGATCAAACATTGATCCAGATGTCATAAAGATCTTCCCCTCAGGCCGTGACGTCAAGATCACCTTTTCCCTTTCGACTTTGTCAATTACCTTGAAGTATGGGGTTTCAATTTCAGGGTATGGTTTCAACTCTATCCCAGCCTCATCAGACTTAGAGTTGTGACATCTGTTATACTCCTGGCACTCAGCATCATCTCTTGATACGTCCTCTATTCTCCCTTCACCATATGTCATGTTTGCCTCGTTGTCTATTTCCTCTTGAGTCAATGGTGTAGTTCCAATTAAGACACTATCAATAGGAGGAGCAGCTTCTTTATAATCAGATTTGGTTCGTTCAACTTGATCCTCACTAAGAAGTATTCCTACTATGTCTCTGGGAACTGGTGGAGGAATGATATTGTTTGCAGACAGAGACTTATCAGACTTTTCTGACCCACACCCAGTTTTATCTTTCCCAACTTGACCAGTCACAACAGCATGTGACAATTCCTTTCCAGCATCGAGCATTCTTTTGTTTCTTTCCTGATTGCAATCATACTTGACCTGCAGCTCATCAAATTTTTGTTGCAGTTCAGTTAGTTTATGTGTAAGCTCAGATATCTCAATCCTAGCCCGATCATATAAGATAGTCTTCTCCGTTGCTAGCTTCTGATATTTCTCAATGTCTCGTTTCTGAGCTTTTACCTTCTCCTCATTCTTTTGCCATCTACCCTTAAAAGAAATCCTCTCGCATTTTGTCTCAAATAATTCTATCTGATAATTTTTACAAATTTGCCTAAGTCCAGGAATTATACGAGCACAAGTGGGATTGGGACATATCTCAGTTTTGTCAACTTCATCTGTGAAATCATCTTTGTCCTCAACTATATTCTTTTCTTCAACCACTGAACTCATTATGCAGCTTCTGAAAATTTTGAAAAATCAGCAAAAACGGTAAAATCGGCAAAATCACTATTCAAAGAATAGTGTCAGAAACTTAAAACTGAAAAACGGAGGCCTTCGGAGTGAAATTTGGGGGTCCAAACAAGCTCCCTTGGACATTAGTCGGGGTAATTCTGGGGCTCAGTGTCACGAACGTCGTGTTCAAATTTGAGCTTCTAACTCCAAACGAGTCAAAAGTTACGTCCGTTTCTGTGAAAGTGTGAAATAGTGACTTTTTGCCGCAAAAGAAGAGTTTTCGATCGTAGACACTGTTTCCAATCGTAAACCCGTTTCCGATCGTAAATACCTGTTTACGATATAGTCAGACAGCTGGATCGTAAACTCTTGATCGTAAACTGGTTTCCGATCACCTTCAGTCGTAAACCCTGTTTCCGATCAAGAAAAATCGTAAACTCCTGATTCCGGTTGAAAAAATGTCGTAAACACCCAAAGTTCCAAGCTTTAAGTCGTAAACTCAAAATTTCAGGTCGTAAACACACAAAAATCGTTTCTTGAAGTCGTAAACTCGATTCCTGTGATCGTAAACACCAAATTGTTGAAGAACACGAAGAACACCGATCGTAAACACTCAAACCAACCCAGAATCTGATCGTAAACTCCCTGGAACAGCAGCAGCTTGATCGTAAACGTGAAGAACAGCTTCAAACCTTCAAAAACTCAAACTTTTTCCAGAAAATGCTTGAATCCAATATCGTGAGAACCTCGAAACACTAGTTTCTTGGCTCTGATACCAATTGTTGGTCCTAAAATAACAACTAATCACGATATCTTAATCACAAACGAGTGCGGGTACAAAACCACCAATCGTAAACGTTAAAAACTTGATCTTTGCACACAAGAAAACTTGTCGGGTACAAAACCACCAATCGTAAACTCTCTTCTCTCTAAAATCGTAAACTCCAAGCATCATCCAATGAGGAGGTCTTGAGGGGTTTATATAGGCACCCCAATGGGTTTACTATTGGGCCCCTTGTGGATCATAAACCCAATAGTAAACCCAAACCCAATCATAAACTAGCCTAAATACAATAGCAAACTAGCCTATGATTCTAATGAAACCCTCTAAGCCCAGCCCAACTTATTTAATATTACAAGCCTCATAATCTAGCCTCTACACCAGTTTCATCTTTAGGGTAAACATATTGCTCAGTGAAAGATAACCACATATCAATGTCATTTGTATCGACAAACGCTTCAAACCGAGTTTTGAATAGCTGCGAACGCTTGAAATCGGACATTTTCGAAAAATTGGTTACTGTTCACTCCGAACCTCGACCGAACCTCCTCCGAACTTAGTCCAAACTTAGCTACGCCAAACTCTCTCCGAACCTGACCTTCGGACGAGTACAAACCAAACCACTCCGAACACTCACCGAACTCTATCCGAACGTTGACCGATCCCTCATCGAACTCTCACCGAACCACAATAATGGCCGAACTCCGTCCGAACTTGGAGCTCGGAGCAGTTACACCGAACGTTCCGAACCTCAAACGAGACAGATTTCTCTTAACGTCATTTTCTCGATTTTCAACGTTTTTGACTGGAAATTTTGACAGGAATTCAAGTAAACTCGATAGAAACAACTCAGGATTGAACTTTTGATAAAAAGCACACTCAAAACAATCAAACGAACTCAAAAAATGATTGACATTTTCGCAAAAACGTAAATTTGAACTCAATATTCCGAGAAACACTGATTTCCTACTAGTAGAGCAAACCAATAGCTCTGATACCAATTGAAATTGCTTGAGCATGTGGATCTTCTACTTAGTCGTAATAAAATTAATGTAAACATGTAAAACACAGAGAGTAAATACAATTGACTTGTATTAACCACAGAGATTCACAAAGTACACTCAGAGAATATATTCGGAAGCTTTTTTTAATTCTATACAATACGACCTATTTATACAAGCTGAAACACGATCGGTCGAACCTCAAGTTCGGCCACAAGTTCGGAGTTGTCCGAACTCCAGGTTCGCTGGGAGTTCAGACCTCAGCAGTCTAATCGTCTTGTATTCGATACTTCACATGACGATCAGGACTATGTATCAACAAAATAATCACCAGAGGGCCAGATTAGTTCAAATTACAAAACCAAATTATACCACCAGAACAATGGTGGCGAAACATAACACTCTAACATCCACCTTGTAATTCACAAAGCCTTGTCATTCACGAAGCCCTATTCTGATGTTCTCCCTTCACAGTAACGGCGTGCTTCCAACCGACACGAAAGACCTCAAATCAAGACAACTACCCCCACGATTTAAAAGCCGATGGCATCTACAAAAAAAATGATCCACGCATACGAATACCCAACAGCAGAACGCGTAAAGTTTCATTTCCAAACCCTAAAGGGTTTCAACACATGCACAAACAACCATTTCTTAATCGGATCAATCAAGGTAATTAGGTCATTCTTTAGAACATTTCGATAACATGTAGTTGGGAAAATTAAATGCATAATATCTATCTCCTATTACGACGCAATTAACGACCTTCATACCTAACCTTTTGTGAGTAGGACGCATAAGGTTTGATTCGAAACCCTAAAAGTTTTCAACACTGGCACAAACAACCATCTCTCAATCGGACCAATCTAGGTAATTAGGTCATTCTTCTGTACATGTTGATAACCTGTTAATAGGAAAATCAAGTGCATAACATCGATCTTTTGTTACAGGGAAATTAACGACCTTCATCCCTCACCCTTTTCCAGTTAAAGGCATAACGAACACGAATTAGGAAAGCAAGAGTCGCTGGATTACGAGTTATAAGAGACGGGTTATAGGGTCCGCGTGAAAATTATATCTTTGCATTTGTAATTTAATACCCGCCGGATTACGGGTTAATACCAAAATGGGCCGGATATGATCCGCGTTTACTGCTAATCCTTAGAGGAATTAGATTACGGGTTATAAAATACGGGTTATAAACAATACCGAGCCAAATAGGATCCGCGTGAAACACATAAGTTTCCCTTTGCAATTTAATACCCACTGGATCACGGGTTATTACCAAGATGGGCCGGATATGATCCGTGTTTTCTCTTAATTCTTGTAGGTGACTCGTCCACCTCTTTTCTGATTTCATTTGTTCATAAAATTAAAATTGTTTTGTTGTTGTCTCAGATGGACTTCATTGTTAGATTTAAAAGTCAGTCACAGGTTATTACAAACATGAGTCGGGTAGGATCCGCGTTAAATTTATGGTAGTGTATGTTTCTCTATGCAAATAGCGTTACGCTTACGGGTTAAAACCATAATGAATCGGGTAGGATCCGCGTGTGTGTTAACTTGAGTTAATAATTGGGTTAAAACCATAAGCGATTTTCTTCATGTTTTTCCCTTTACATGTTATGACAATCCAACAGAATGGACCATGGAAGCAAACATACTCCAACTCTTGACACAGGTGCAGTTGCCCCGTCAGAGCTCACAACCACAGTTACAATCAATGTTCCTGCTCCGCATGTAGCCGCCCCGTTCATATAGGAGAGCACACAACAATCTTCCCGGCACACCCTCAAATACACAATAGTGAACCCCATTGATAACAGGTACAAATTAAATTAGGCACCTATAAATAAGAATGAGAAACAATTACTACAACAAACTCTCAAATAAAACGTAAGCCAAACGATTCATAGATGACCTTTCCGACGGTACATTTTATTCCCGCCGGAATCATTGTCATCATAATCGATTATTACCTTCCGGTGGTACATTTTTTTCCCACCAGAAGGGGGAATAGGGCCAAACGGGTTATACATGACTTTTCCGGCGGTACATTTTATTGCAAGAAACTCATTGTTTTCCTCTATTGATTACTTTTATTTACTAATGGTGATGATGATCCGGCAAAACAAACCAAACCCGTAAATTCTTTAAAGAAAATGCATTTATGATTAAGCAATTATGAAGGTGTAAAATAGTGCCATAACTTTTATATATATACTAGAGTGCAGTCCCGTGCGATGCACGGCCGGGGGGAATTAAACCGATCCTAACATGTTCAGTATGGTTGTATATGTGACATGCTTGTGCGCACACCAGTCCTTGGCAAAAAGTCTAAGAGTTTAAGTAAAAGAGGTCTCTAACAGTTGTTTGGCATTAGCAATAGTCATATATTCATTGTATTTGCTAAAGACAACGCACACTATGCATGTATAATTACAAAAAAAAAAAGTTGTAGTTCAACTGTGTAGAAGTAGCACAGAAAGAGTTTAAGTTTGTCAGAGTAGACCGGTTTCATGAAAGCAAACCAACAAATAGTAACAAACATCAAATAGGGCAGTTTCATCCGTTGGGCACATTCCTCATGAAGTTTGTGCACAATGCCTAACCAGTAAAAGTTCAATGTTTCAAGGATACTTAAGTCATTGTCCCAATAAAAAGTTTACAATGACCATTCCAAACCCATTCAAACTATTAGGAATACTAAACATCCAATATCTTTATTTCATACGTGTCCCGAAACCAAACAGTTGTTATAGACTTAAACAATTACAACTTTTGACACTCCTATCCATAGTGCTAAATCTTCCGCACAAAGTGAGTCTCTAACTAAAACTCCTATTAATTCAGTAACAGAAAAGTAGTCCACATAGTTAAAAGTGAATAGTTGTTACTAAATACTTTTCAGCTCGTTCAAGATCCCTGTGATGGTAATGTTCCTTGTACACGGGATGCTTGTGTTTAAAATTCTTGTTGTGTTAGCAGAACATAAATGTAGTTAAAGTTACTTGACATAATAAAAACAAAGTCACTCTGAAATAAATAATATATCAAGATATGGAATATTACATTTTGTGCAATGTGACATGTTTCTACAGTATTTTTTTACATCAGCCCCATCATTGTTAACAAAGGAATTCAATCCAAAAAGTAATCTTCTCACATATTCAACGACAAATCAAAAACAAAATTTGTAGTGTCCAAGTGATCAAACCTCAATATAGTTATGTAATCCACTCATCTTTCAAGTTCATAATTCATAATCTATTATATTTGGTAATATTCACTTCAAATCCAAACATGCTGTCATTATAATAGGTAAGTTAAAAAAGGGCTCACCAGCATGGATGGTTTAGGCCCAATAACATAATTACCGAAAGATCAACAAAGAAAGGCTTACACTAATTTTTTTTTTTGTGTGTGTAACTAGGGCTGTTAATCGGGTCAACCCGATCGGGTTTCGGGTTATTAGGGTCGGGTTAGTTCGGGTTTTTAAAAAAGAATATCTCACCCGCAACCCGACAACCCGACCCTATTAAGATTCGGGTTAGTAGGGTTCGGGTTAGTCGGGTTTCGGGTTAATAGGGTCGGGTTAGTCGGGTTTCGGGTTAATATTGCTTGTAAGTACCTAAGGTTGATGATTAACAAGAAGAATACGGGAAAAAATATATAACTTGGCATCTTTTACTTTTAAAAATTAAATACAAGTATATACAATAATAGTTTAAGGTTGGTCACAAATAATACTGAGATTTATGATTTATCAAAATCTTCATATATGAAGTTTTCAAAAGGAACATAGAGGGTGACATTTGTGAAGTCAACAAAAAGAAAAGGAATAAAACAACAAATTCTATCCATTGTTTTTAAATCAGAGAGTATAAAGACTTAAAATTCAAAAAACATATAGTTCTTAACCGAGGCAAAATCAAATGAGAATTAAAAAAAACGCTCGGCTATTTGACATAAACCTTGTTATGTATTTCATTATATTTTCCTTAACATATTATTAAATTATAATTATTTTAGTTACTAAATTATCCTGGTCATTTCACAACCCCTATAGATTATATATAAATTCAAACTAAACTCTCTACTACTCGGGTTATTCGGGTTAACCCGAAACCCGAAATATTTCTAAAAAATAACCCGAAGCCCGACCCTAACTACAATTCGGGTTTGTCGGGTTAACCCGATTAACCCAATTAAGCCTTTTAGACCCTATTAGACCCGACCCTAATTATCTTATTCGGGTTCGGGTAGGGTCGGGTTAGTCGGGTTCGGGTATTTTCGACACCCCTATGTGTAACCTTCACACATAATTCAACAACAAATGATTTTTCATGTTTCTGCTTGCTCTTTAACAGAACTGGAGCACAAAAAAGATTCAATTTTAGTCTGTTAAACACTTGAAATCTTATGGATAATTAGGATATATGATGAATTGAATATTACCTTGCTAAATGGTTACCAAAACAGTCGGTAATGTGGGGTTGTGAGGGTCATTGGATGGATGAAACATGCAGCAAAAAAATTATTTCATAGTGGTATTTGATCGAATTGTGTTCTATTTCTTTGCTTTATCGCCTCCCACCATACCAGCAAAACGGGACTTGTTTAGGCGTTAATTGTTGATGTAAGCCCCCTGTTTTATTTCTGTTCGTTCCAAAATAAGTCTATTTTTATCCTCAACTCAACAATATCATCAGTGTTATCGGTTTACTTCTTCTTTTCAACCCACGTTTCTTACTTCTCTGTTCCGGAAAGAAAGAAAGCCAGACAGAGAGAGATAACAGTAACATCTTCATCTACGTTTTATATGTAGAAGATGAGGGCGGCTGTGAGAGGACATGCTTGATGAAATACAATGATGCTACTTCCTAAACTAAAACAATTTGAGAAAATTCATGAGCCTTTGAGAAAAATAATGCGTGCGGGTGCTGATTTGTTACTTGAGCCTAAGAATCACTAAGACTTTGAGAAAAACTGGTTAACTTGCTCTATATATGCTTTAATTTCATATTCTTGTAATGCTAAACTCTAAGATAGGAATAATATGATGGAAAAATCAATTAATAAAGATCAATGGGTGGCTGTGGAGATACGACCATATTGGCATGATTTAGAAGCCTTGACGGAATACAGAGTTTTCTTTATAATGTGATTACGGTAACATTTCTCATATTAAACAACGAACACTACTACTATTTATGTTAAAGTACACATATTATCACTTAGATTCCTTTTGAAGGTTGTATTGGCTACAACTTGGATCATAGCCAAGTTGCTTAAACCATTAAAGATTGGTTCGCAAACAACTCCACATCACAGTTCATTTTGGTGGTTGTTGTCTACTTGTCACCAACAATCACCCCTAATTTCATATTAATTCTTGCCTACTCACATTTCAATATATAAATGTTAGTTGCTTAAAACTGGAAAGGCTGCAAGAGTGACATGATATACTGATATTTTTTTTTTATGCAACAGTTCTTGAAGACTGCAAGAATGAACTGATTGTTTATTGGTTTTCTTAATCCGATGTATTCCTAAACCGCTATGTAAGGTAATCAAATTTCAGCCTATTACTAAGAAATACAATTTGTGCTTTTTGAGGTTTTATTTTCTATTTAAATACAAATGGGTCATGTGTATATATCGTTGGTTTATATGCATCTTACAATCTAAGTTTACCAAAGCATATATAGTTGCAAAGACCCTAACAGGAAGTGACTACATCAGGGGCCTATTACCTGTCCATTAGCTATATAAAGTGCCCATCAGTTAGTACTCTAGCAAATATCTATTTCATTTTGCCAACTATTTAAGAAAAGCTCATAAATTTTTTTACTCAAAATTAATACTTTAGCAACCTCTCAAACACTTATACAGGAGCTAACAGCCTCTCATGTGTGTGTAGTTGACTCAGTCAAAACAAAACAAATTAACACTGACAGATCTGAAGATGAAAGATCTTGAAAAAAAATAGTTTACACAAATTATAATAAAATATGTTTACGAAGTCTTTGTGTGTGTCTATATAGCACTGTTCACCCTTTTGTACATCTTTGAAAGTGTCGGGTACTACTGTTTGTTATCAACGTCTTTTTCCACCTGGGTTTTTATTTGTTCAAAATCACAGTCGCTCTGCTCTCTCTTACATCGCAACCGCTCTGCTCTTGATGACCTCCGATTGAAAACATCATAGCGGCTCTAGCTTACCGTCGACGGATGATGATGGTTGTACACGTCGCTTCTTTGTTACCGTCTCCGGTGAACTCCGATTGAAACATCACAGCGGCTCTCTCTTATCAATGATGGGCCATCGTTGTACACGTCGCTTCTTTGTTACCGACGACGGTTGATGGTTGTACACACCGTGCGTTGGTGGTTTACGGCGCCATTGGTATTTAACAATGTTCCTGATATCTACGATTTTTCTGCTTCAGGTTTTCTATTGATTCTTTTGATTTCTACGATTCTCTCTTATTTGTGTTCTTATATTGCCAGATTTGTATGGCTTTCTTGGTCTTTTTTTTTCTTGGCCTTTGCATTTCATTCTCTATTGTTTATGTATAGAAGCTGATGCATTTTTGTCTCTGCTGCTTTCTGATGCTCTTAGGAGGAGATCAATATGTTTGAGTGTATGGTTTGGAGTTATTGTTTTCGTATCTGATCTCTTTTGGTTTGGTTTTTCGAAAGCAATTGCAATGATATTTTCTGCAATTGGTTCAAAAAAATGTGCACCAGTTTGTTTCTCTAATGACTTTGGTTTGGGTTTTTTTTAAAGCAACTGCAATGATATCTTCTGCAATTAGTTCAAAAAATGTGCACCAGTATTCGTTTCTCTAATGACCATTATTGATTTGGAAGCTACCACAATTATGTCTTTCCTATTTACCGTTTCAAAGTTGATGTTAGTTGATGTGTTGCAAATACATCCTGTTTTCTTATGTCTTTTGTTATGTAGTTGAGTCAATTTGAGTCGGTTTCTATTTTTTTTAGTTGTTTTTAGCTAAGTTGGTGTCTTTGGGGTCTGGTTTATGTTTTTATGAGTTTTGTAGGTTTTTAATAAAGTCCCGAGGCCACGAGAGAAAGTTGGAAAGAAGTGAAGAAAAGAAGAGGACAAGTGCTGAACAAGATGTCCCAGGCGTATCGCCTGGGATTGGATGGTTTCTACGCGATACGCGCGGAGTGGCTGGTCAACAGAAGTCAAAGTCGGTTCCGCCCGACTAAATTGTCGTGTAATGAGCTCCAGGCGTATCGCCTGGAGGGAATATATTAGCAAGTGATACGCTTGCAGCCTCAAAACCCGCAAAAGAAGGTTTCGCGATTTAAAAGTCGATTTTAGGGTTCCATTCGAGAGAACACGACTTGCAGACAACTCTAGAGACTCTAAGAGGCGATTTCGAAGGCAGAGGAGGCTAGGAATCAAGGGGAATTCATCGGTGGATCGCATCTTCACTAGGAATCATTAATGGTTCATCGATTTCCTTCTTTTATTCGACAATTTTCTATACCTGATCATGGTTGAACTTAAAGATCTGATTTTTATTATACTTGCTGTAATTATCATGATTATTGGCTAAACTTGTAATGCCACCTAGACTCTTTGTGATGACTTTGATCTTTTGATTGCTTAGTTCGGTTTTGATTAGTTGATTGATGTTGCACTTTTATTAAACTCCGTTAATTGCCATGTTTTGATGCATATGCGTGTTATGAGCAGGTTGTTTATTGATTGTTGATGCTTAATTTACCCGCGAATGTCTTTCGGTTTAGGTAGATTAGCTAAAGTAGTTGACTTTAGGGTTAATTGTTGAAGTGTAGTTAGGGTTTCCCTTGACTATTGCATTGATAGTTAGTTGGTAATTTGCTTGTAATGTGCTGCTAAACTGGAGACTTAAAAGGTACAGGTTTAACGGGTAGTTGGGTTGGTTAAAGTTCTAGGGTTACATTGTCTCAAAAGGAAGTGTCCTAGAGTCGTTCCGAGCACATCAAGTTTTTGGCGTCGTTGCCGGGGACACTTGGCAATAGCAAGATTAACTTAGGTCGTCGTTAGGAAATTTTGAGTCTTTTTGGTTTTTCCGTGTCTAGAGTCTTAGGATTCCCGTTCTTCAGTCTAGATTTTTAGGTTTATTTTTGCTGTTATTTTTCTTTGAGTCAGTTTCCCCATTTTATGCCACACACCCGTTCACGAGGTCCTCCTGAGTTGTCACCACTTTCTGATCCCGACGCGGATATTCGTGAACGGTTTCGCCTTCTACGCACCGAGCTAGAGGCATTCATCATTTACACCACCCACTCCAAACCATCTTCTTCCACACAAACCACACGCGACACCAAACCCATCCCATTCCCCGATCTTTCATCTATGGCGGCACGTCGCACCGTCCACGAGCAGGCTAGCGCCGGAGTCATCGAGGCCCGGTTTTCTATTGCACATCCTGCTATTGCCAACACCGCGAATTGGCAAGTTCCGTCCCACGTCATCAACGCTTTGACGCATTCCATTCAGTTTAATGGACCGTGAGGACGAAGATGCACCGACGCATATTTCCCGTTTCATTCGTATCTGCAACACGTTCGGACTCACCGGAGTCGCGAACGAAATCATCTACTTGCGTTTATTTCCATTCTCCCTTACGTCTCGAGCCGCCGAGTGGCTCGAGACGCTTCCGCCTAACTCGATCGCCACCTGGGACGATCTCACCGCGAAATTCCTGAAGAAGTACCATCCTCCAGCCAAGGCTTCACGTACTCGGGAGGAAATCCACTCTTTCAAGATGGACCCCGATGAGCCTTATTCTGCCGCTTACGAGAGATTCAACACCCTTCTGAGTAGATGTCCGCAACACGGGTTGACGGACTGGGCGATCATAGAAAAGTTCTATAATGGACTTCCTTATTCTATTCAGAAGGATTTCAATATTTCGGCTGGAGGGCATATGATGGAGAAGCTCACAGTGGATGAATGCAAACAACTGTTTGAGAGCTTCGCACTTGCTGAACAGCAGGCACCCGGAGGTCGGAGAGCCACCTTGGCCCCCGACTAGATCACTCGCACCATCTACATCTACCCGGGGTGTCCATCACATTGGCTCAGAGACCATACCACCTAGGGAGTTAGAAAACATTTATAAAACCTTAGAAGAAATCAAACTCCATATCAAAGCCAAATGTGAGCTGTGCAGAGGCGCTAACGACACCCGAGACTGCCCGCTTGCTTCCGCTGTGCAAGTGGATTATATTGGAAATCGAAACCAGTTCGGTAATTCGTTCCAGTCTGGGTGGAGGAGTGGCCAAAATTCAGGATGGCGAGAGGGAGGAAATGTGACATCCGAGAATTTCAAGGTTAACTTCCGTTAGACAATTCCGTTAGTTACGTTATACGTGTCAACTTAGTAACTAATACTTAACTAGGCCGAATACGTCCACGTCCTTTGGTTGATCACCAAACCCGCCCATATGTGTTATGTGTTCATTTATTTATTATCATTACGTGCAATGTGATTTGAACGCATGATTTAATAATATTAATAGCATGACAAATTGTAAATTCTTGATTATGTGACAAATTGTATGATTTTGGTTGCCGGCGAAACTACCGAGCGAAACTACAGATTCGCCCGGTAGCTAGCCAAGCTGTTCGGATTACACGAGATCAGAGCTAGTTTCGCCTGGCCAGCGAAACTGCCAGCGAAACTAGGCCCTGATATATAATATCTTAATAAACCCTAGTTTCTCCCATTTGCCTCTTTTACACAAAACACACACACTCTCCATCTTTTCTCCTGGAAATCTGGTCAGCCGAGAATCACATCGAGATCTCAGCCCCGAACCATCATCCATTGATCTTGGAGATCGAACCGTGAGTTCCAAAAACCATTTCTATGCCTTATTCTATGTGTTTTCTTAAAAAGCATGCTTAGATCTTCATAGAATCACTTGATCTTCTGATATGATGCTTAGGGATGCTAGATCTATCATAAAGTCAGTAACTTTACGTGTGAAATCAAACCATAATGAAGATTTATGCTAGATTAGGTCATTTTAGGTTTAAAATGTATTTTTGGTGATTTGATGATAAAAATCCATGTTTAAGGTGTTAAAACTTGTTGTTTGATGATGGTAAATGATTATGCATGCTAGATATTGAATTACATGAAATATGGAAGCTGTTAGATTGATTTTTAGGCTGATTTACGTGTTTTTCGCGACCAGCGAAACTGTACTGTTCTCTGGGCGAAATTATGTAGTGAAATTATGTATATCTTCATCCAGCGACACTATGTAGCGAAACTGTAGTGTCGCCGGGTAAACCAACCAGACTTGTCCGAACGAAACTACCGAGCGAAATTCCCTGAATGAAAGTTCAAACCAGTTTCGGGCGAAACTAGGCTAGCGAAACTGTGCCAACAGTTTCGAGCGAAACTAGCCTAGCGAAACTGTGTCATCGGGTATTGCCTAGCGAAAGTGCTGCCCGTGCACACAGCGAAACTGCCTAGCGAAACTGCTAGTGAAACTGTGACCAGACCTAAACCCAAACTTGTGCAACTTATTTGAATGTTATGCTATGACTTACATGATTATGCTATGATGAAACATGCTATGATTTCTGTAATATGTGAACCCTTGTTTATGATCAACCATCGGTGTCGTGTGTCGTTATGTCGTGTCGTAGTTCCAACGTGCTATGTTATGGGCCATAGTGACGATAAGTTAATGATTAGACACAAAACTAATACTTAAGACCTAAACGTGTTCATAGGTCTTCGTTAAGCAATATTTGGATTAATTAGCAAGTGTAGCTGAGCAACCTAAGGTGAGTTTCACTAACCCTTTAATTGTGAGCCCGTTTGGGACACAACGAATGAACTTAACGAAAAACAACGCTGACATTTTGAGGTATTACCAAATGAGATACCTGTTATGGAAGTTGGAGTGTTTTATGGGGAGCACTTGCAACTGTCCATCCTTGGGGTTTCGAATGAAATCCGGAAACAACCATTTTGACACTTAAACTCTTTTTGGGATTTCAGATGAAATCCAGAATAAACGTTTTAATATGACTAGTGTAGGTTAAAGTCTAAACCAAATGATATCACATGATTTCTAAGGATGCCTTAAAAACTTAAAAGTCCTCAATTTAGTACTGTTGATCTGAGAAGCGAGGGGATGTTGGGTAGATCTACTGAGGGTTTGACAAACCCTGCTCCGCGGTACACAAATGTGTAACCAACCGGCTGGAGGCCAAACGGAGTTCAATATCAGCCAGTTTTAGTTGTGGGCCTCCCAAAAGGGACACAACTGGAGGCACCAACCATCGGCAAATGCCGAACTCTGTTACGTCAGCTTTCAGCCCTAGTACGACCTCCTTAGTGCTTGGAAACCGGATTAGCTACCCGCGATATCGGTTGACCGCTTTAACTTTTACTTAACTAGTGCATATTCGGTAATTCAACACTTGGCAATGTTTTGCAAATCTATTACTTATTTATATGTTGATGAATACGATTATGAGACCGGGCCAATGCATGTCATGCCCACCGTGAACTCACCAACCGTTAGGTTGACACTTGTGTGGTTTTCACTTTTGCAGATCGCTGAGGAGTATCCATTGGGGGTTGGCATGGCACAAGAAGACATTTACTTTTATTAACTAAATTGGGAATTTGAATTTGAAACAATGATTTGTCAAGCACGTGGTTAGTGCCAAGATACTGATGTTTTATTCCGCTGCGTACTTTAAACTGTCTTCATTATAAATACTTGGACTTTACTCTGATTCGTTTAGTATTTGTAACTAATGGTTGTGGTCCTGGTTTGCTCGCACCCCTTAACGGTATAAACTCCGTTAGTGGTTATTTGGGAGCTTGTATTGGTGGCCGAATATGAAAGCCGACATTGCGCGATATGTGGCTAAGTGCTTAACATGCTCAAGGGTGAAGATTGAATACCAAAAGCCTTCTGGATTATTACAGCAGCCAAAGATCCCAGAATGGAAATGGGAGGATATCTCCATGGATTTTGTAACGGGATTACCTCATCGATCGAATCGACCGGATGCGATTTGGGTTATCATTGATCGACTAACCAAATCCGCACACTTTATTCCAATGAGGGAAAATGATAATATGGATAAGTTAACAGAGCTGTATATCGACCAAATTGTGGCACGTCATGGAGTGCCTAAGACTATTATCTCCGATCGAGATCCTCGATTTACTTCCCGACTATGGCAATCTATGCAAGAAGCACTGGGAACCAGACTGGATATGAGTACAGCTTATCACCCGCAGACCGATGGTCAGACGGAACGAACTATTCAGACTCTAGAAGACATGCTCCGAGCTTGCGTTCTCGACTTCGGTAAAGACTGGGAGGCTCACCTTCCGTTGGTGGAGTTCTCCTACAACAACAGTTATCATACGAGCATTGGTGCAGCACCTTTTGAAGCGCTTTATGGCAGAAAATGTAGATCGCCCATGTGTTGGGCCGAAACGGGTGAGAAAGGACTCACCGGACCAGAAATCATCCATGATACAACTAAACGCATTATCCGAATCAGAAATCGGATAGCCGCAGCACGTGACAGACAAAAGAGCTATGCCGACAAACGCCGTAAACCTTTGAAGTTCGAGGTAGGCGACAAGGTATTATTGAAGGCATCTCCCTGGAAAGGAGTAATACGCTTCGGAAAGCGTGGAAAGCTAAATCCTTGCTATATCGGTCCGTTTGAAATCATTGGGGAAGTAGGCCCGGTGGCCTATCGATTACAACTCCCTGCAGAGCTCGATGGAATTCACAACGTGTTTCACGTCTCGAATCTAAAGAAATGTCTGGCTGAAGACACTGAAATAATCCCTTTGGAGGAATTGGAAATTGATGAACATTTGAGATTTATCAAGCAACCGGTAGAAATCATGGGAGGCGAGGAGAAAGCCCTCAAACGTAGCAAGATTCCGATCGTCAAGGTTCGATGGAACTCAAAGCGTGGACCTGAATATACTTGGGAACGAGAGGATCAAATGAAGAAAAAGTACCCTCACTTGTTCGAGCAAACGTCCACAGAAACTCAAGGTATGATTTAATTTTGGGGACCAAAATTCCTTTAACAGGAGGAGGATGTGGCGACCCTAAAACTTTTGCTTTCTTTCCCCAGCAACTACAGCAACGACGACAACCGAGGCTGCGAACGCTACCACGCAAGAATAATTTTCGGGACGAAAATTCCAATTACAAGGGGATGATGTGACATCCGAGAATTTCAAGGTTAACTTCCGTTAGACAATTCCGTTAGTTACGTTATACGTGTCAACTTAGTAACTAATACTTAACTAGGCCGAATACGTCCACGTCCTTTGGTTGATCACCAAACCCGCCCATATGTGTTATGTGTTCATTTATTTATTGTCATTACGTGCAATGTGATTTGAACGCATGATTTAATAATATTAATAGCATGACAAATTGTAAATTCTTGATTATGTGACAAATTGTATGATTTTGGTTGCCGGCGAAACTACCGAGCGAAACTACAGATTCGCCCGGTAGCTAGCCAAGCTGTTCGGATTACACGAGATCAGAGCTAGTTTCGCCTGGCCAGCGAAACTGCCAGCGAAACTAGGCCCTGATATATAATATCTTAATAAGCCCTAGTTTCTCCCATTTGCCTCTTTTACACAAAACACACACACTCTCCATCTTTTCTCCTGGAAATCTGGTCAGCCGAGAATCACATCGAGATCTCAGCCCCGAACCATCATCCATTGAGCTTGGAGATCGAACCGTGAGTTCCAAAAACCATTTCTATGCCTTATTCTATGTGTTTTCTTAAAAAGCATGCTTAGATCTTCATAGAATCACTTGATCTTCTGATATGATGCTTAGGGATGCTAGATCTATCATAAAGTCAGTAACTTTACGTGTGAAATCAAACCATAATGAAGATTTATGCTAGATTAGGTCATTTTAGGTTTAAAATGTACTTTTGGTGATTTGATGATAAAAATCCATGTTTAAGGTGTTAAAACTTGTTGTTTGATGTTGGTAAATGATTATGCATGCTAGATATTGAATTACATGAAATATGGAAGCTGTTAGATTGATTTTTAGGCTGATTTACGTGTTTTTCGCGACCAGCGAAACTGTACTGTTCTCTGGGCGAAATTATGTAGCGAAATTATGTATATCTTCATCCAGCGACACTATGTAGCGAAACTGTAGTGTCGCCGGGTAAACCAACCAGACTTGTCCGAACGAAACTACCGAGCGAAATTCCCTGAACGAAAGTTCAAACCAGTTTCGGGCGAAACTAGGCTAGCGAAACTGTGCCAACAGTTTCGAGCGAAACTAGCCTAGCGAAACTGTGTCATCGGGTATTGCCTAGCGAAAGTGCTGCCCGTGCACACAGCGAAACTGCCTAGCGAAACTGCTAGCGAAACTGTGACCAGACCTAAACCCAAACTTGTGCAACTTATTTGAATGTTATGCTATGACTTACATGATTATGCTATGATGAGACATGCTATGATTTCTGTAATATGTGAACCCTTGTTTATGATCAACCATCGGTGTCGTGTGTCGTTATGTCGTGTCGTAGTTCCAACGTGCTATGTTATGGGCCATAGTGACGATAAGTTAATGATTAGACACAAAACTAATACTTAAGACCTAAACGTGTTCATAGGTCTTCGTTAAGCAATATTTGGATTAATTAGCAAGTGTAGCTGAGCAACCTAAGGTGAGTTTCACTAACCCTTTAATTGTGAGCCCGTTTGGGACACAACGAATGAACTTAACGAAAAACAACGCTGACATTTTGAGGTATTACCAAATGAGATACCTGTTATGGAAGTTGGAGTGTTTTATGGGGAGCACTTGCAACTGTCCATCCTTGGGGTTTCGAATGAAATCCGGAAACAACCATTTTGACACTTAAACTCTTTTTGGGATTTCAGATGAAATCCAGAATAAACGTTTTAATATGACTAGTGTAGGTTAAAGTCTAACCCAAATGATATCACATGATTTCTAAGGATGCCTTAAAAACTTAAAAGTCCTCAATTTAGTACTGTTGATCTGAGAAGCGAGGGGATGTTGGGTAGATCTACTGAGGGTTTGACAAACCCTGCTCCGCGGTACACAAATGTGTAACCAACCGGCTGGAGGCCGAACGGAGTTCAATATCAGCCTGTTTTAGTTGTGGGCCTCCCAAAAGGGACACAACTGGAGGCACCAACCATCGGCAAATGCCAAACTCTGTTACGTCAGCTTTCAGCCCTAGTACGACCTCCTTAGTGCATGGAAACCGGATTAGCTACCCGCGATATCGTTTGACCGCTTTAACTTTTACTTAACTAGTGCATATTCGGTAATTCAACACTTGGCAATGTTTTGCAAATCTATTACTTATTTATATGTTGATGAATAC
The DNA here is from genome assembly GCA_039602395.1 of Deinandra increscens subsp. villosa. Lineage (NCBI taxonomy): Eukaryota > Viridiplantae > Streptophyta > Magnoliopsida > Asterales > Asteraceae > Deinandra > Deinandra increscens. Next base: position 29,225 of record JBCNJP010008944.1, read on the forward strand.
GATTATGAGACCGGGCCAATGCATGTCATGCCCACCGTGAACTCACCAACCGTTAGGTTGACACTTGTGTGGTTTTCACTTTTGCAGATCGCTGAGGAGTATCCACTGGGGGTTGGCATGGCACAAGAAGACATTTACTTTTATTAACTAAATTGGGAATTTGAATTTGAAACAATGATTTGTCAAGCACGTGGTTAGTGCCAAGATACTGATGTTTTATTCCGCTGCGTATTTTAAACTGTCTTCATTATAAATACTTGGACTTTACTCTGATTCGTTTAGTATTTGTAACTAATGGTTGTGGTCCTGGTTTGCTCGCACCCCATAACGGTATAAACTCCGTTAGTGGTTATTTGGGGGTGTGACAGGAAATCCACCTGGTTTTCAGCCGAGGTATAATCAGAATGGTGGAGGAAACGAAGGACTGACTATGAAGGAGCTTACAGAGCTGGTCATGAACCAAACGCAGATTTTGCAGCAGATGAACGCGAGAGATTAGGCCAAACAGAAGAAGCTGGCGGAGCATGATACTTTATTGAGGAACCAGCAAGCCTCATTCCTTGATTTGCAGAGGTCAGTCGGTGACATTGCGAAGCAGTTGAAGGAGCTCAATTCCCGTGGGGGTCAGTTTTCTGGTAGTACCTACAAAAACCCCAATGCTAATGTGAATGCCATTACTACTAGGAGCGGGAGAGTCGTTCAGAGTCCATCATCGGCAGTAGTTGAGGAAGAGCCGGTTGATGAGGAGATTGTGTTAGAGACGCCTGACGGGAGGGTGCATGAGAGCGTTACGCCAGCAAGTACCGCACCAAACGTCGAGGCAGAGGTAGTAAGAGAGAAGCCGCTGAAGTGGGAGGCGGTGAGAGAGAAGAAGAGAGTTAGGTTTGCGCCCCAACCGATCACAGCAGAGGACCTGAAGCGTGTTCCGTATCCTGAGAGGTTGGTTCAACAGAAGAATGCGCGTGAGTACAATCAATTTTTAGAGCTTCTTAAGCAACTTAGGGTCACTTTACCTTTTACTGATGTCATTAAACAAATGCCTAAGTATGCTAAATTTTTGAAAGATATGTTAACTAATAAGAAGAAGCTTGAAAATTTTTCTGATGTTACACTTGATGCTAATTGTTCTGCTGTAGTTCAGAATAGGTTGCCTGAAAAATTGACTGATCCTGGTACATTTACAATTCCGTGCTCTTTTGGTGATTCATCTGTTACGTGTGCTTTAGCTGATCTAGGTGCATCTATTAATGTTATGCCATATTCTGTTTTCATGCACCTAGGATTAGGTGAGTTAGAGCCGACTAGGATGACGATTTCTTTAGCAGATAGGTCGATTGTTAGACCCAAAGGAATAGTGGAAAATGTGCTTGTTCAAATTGATAAATTTTTGTTCCCTATAGACTTTGTGGTAGTTGACAGTGCATATGATGCTAGTTGCCCTTTGATTTTAGGTAGGCCTTTCCTTAGGACCGCCCGGGCGCTAGTTGATGTTTTTGCGGGCACGATTACTTTGAGGGTTGACCATGAGAGTGTTGTGTTTGAAGTGGGTAGACGTGAGGATAGGGGCACCGAATCGGTTTGTTAAATAGGTACTTTTATGTCCTTCATAGATCTTGTGGTTGTCGGAAATCGGTTGGATGATGATGAGTTTGAAGAGGATGAGTGTGGGGAGGACACCGGGGGGTTAGTTGAGTTAGTTGATAAAAATGGAATTTTTGACCCATTAGGAGAACCCGGTGAGGTAGTTGAGAAGGTAGGTGAGGTAGTTGAGGATGAAGTTGTGATAGAGAATAAGTGTGGGGAAAATCTAGGAGGGTTAGAGATTTTAGTTGATAAGAGTGATCATTTTGACCCGTTAGGAGAACCCGTGGAGTTGGTGAATGTGGAGAGTGAGTTGATAGTTGACGAGGTAGTTAGAAGAGCCACACATAGGGATTTAGGTATTTTGGATGATAGGATTATGCTTAGTTCAAGTGTGGGGAGTTTAGATGTGATGGTTGCTACCCATGACCCAGAATTGAGTTTTCTTAGTGAATGTCGATTTTTCTCGGGTAGGTACAAGCATTGGAAGGTTAGGATGTTGTTGAGAGAAGTAAAGTTAGTTGCTTTATGGGGTAGAAAGTTAGCTAGAGGTTGTTCGGATAGAAACCGGGTGGAAACCGGTAGTTTGGTAGTCAAAGATGTGAAGTCTAAGCCTCCGGATGTTTTGGGAGGTTGTGTCTTTGATTTGAGCTAAGTGATAAGTGCCCGGTTTGTACATTTTGTATTTGTGTCTTTCAATTTCTGCAATTTTTCGTTTTCGTGCATGTTGCGTCTTTTGTTTTTGTGTTTTTGTGTTTGTAGGTTACTTTGGAGATTCGAGCTTTGAGGAATATGAGATGTGCAGGTCAAAATTTGCAGATTTGGACTGAGATTTCGACTATAGGACTTGCTGTGGAGAAAAGGAGATAGAAAATTTTTGGGGTCAAATTCCAAAAATTCCCTGGAAATCACGTTCCAAGCGTATCGCCTGGAGGTTGGTAGGTTGTAGGCGATACGCGTGGAAGTCTCCTGCGGGCCGGTTGTGTGCAGCTCCAGGCGTATCGCCTGGGAGATGCACGGTTGTAGGCGATACGCCTGGAGGAGGTAAGTCAGAAAAAATTTTAATTCACAATTTTTATTATTTCTGCTTACCGGATTTGCGGTGGTTCGTTTGCGGTCGATGTGCTGAGTCTTTGGAGTTTCAGGTGAACACGTTTCAACTTGTTTTAATTTATTTATTTTTATTTTTTAGTGTGTTTATTATTTTTATTTCTGCTTTATTTTTGTTCCATTCCACATTGAGGGCAATGTGTGATTCAAGTGCGGGGATGGGATACTTTCGTATTGAGTCTTTCGTATTGAGTCTTTAAAAATGTTAAAAAAAATTGAAAAAATTTTGAAAAATTGTTCAAAAATGTCCGAGATTCTGGCTGCATTTAAATGGAAAATGATAGGAACTGGGATTTGATTGTCTATCTTGTGCTTAAATACTAATTAATGAATAATTTGGGAAAAGTGGATAAGTTTGGTTGAATGGAAAGCATTACTAGTCTATGATGTGTCGGTAGGCCCAGCTGACCTAGGAGTAGCTTAAATAGCCTGTGTGTTTATTGTTGTATAAATAGGCTAATCAGTCTGCTAGTGGGTTCCCATTTTAGGAGTGATAGGAATACTGAACCTGATGATTAGGAAGGAAGAGACCACTTTGGGCTAGATACTCTTATGTCCTTAGAATTTTCAATGAGCATGTTAGTTAATAATCTGGTTAATGAATTAGAGTGAAGGGGCAGAATACTCATGTACAAACTAAGGATAGTATCCCGTGGTAAGTACCTCTGATGATGTTCCGGATCTCGCGGGCAAAATACTCATGTATGATTTCGGGGGTAAGACCTTGTGAAAAAAATACCTCTGGTGATGTCCGTTGGTAATTTTAGGTAAAAGTAACCAATTATAAAAAATAAAAAATAAAAAAAATGAAAAAATAAGAAGATGAAAAAAAAAAGAGAAAAATAGTAGCTTAGAGAATAAATGCTCAATAATGTGCACATGAATAATAGTCATTCTTTGGACATCTTAGTATCTGGTTTAAAGGGGGTTGGAAAAAATATAAATTTAAATCATTAATACCCTTTGCTTTGACTGAATATGATTCGGTAGTAGGTTGAACTAGAGCTTTCTTTAGTGGGATCCATAGGCGACTGAACTTATATCTGGTAATTTCATAAACACATGGGGGCGAAAGAAAAGGTTGGTGGTTGGGTTTAGTCGGACCGAAATATCGGCAATCGTAGTTAGTGTGTTAGTACGTTATGGTATGTGGAATTGTTTTGGTGGACTGTTAATTTTAAATGTTAATGTTTAGAAGTCAATTTCTTGGTTATGATTCCATTGCAGTATTTTTCGAGGACGAAAAAAGAGTCAGTGTGGGGATATTTGATGTGTTGCAAATACATCCTGTTTTCTTATGTCTTTTGTTATTTAGTTGAGTCAATTTGAGTCGGTTTCTATGTGTTTTAGTTGTTTTTAGCTAAGTTGGTGTCTTTGGGGTCTGGTTTATGTTTTTATGAGTTTTGTAGGTTTTTAATAAAGTCCCGAGGCCACAAGAGAAAGTTGGAAAGAAGTGAAGAAAAGAAGAGGACAAGTGTTGAACAAGATGTCCCAGGCGTATCGCCTGGGACTGGATGGTTTCTACGCGATACGCGCGGAGTGGCTGGTCAACAGAAGTCAAAGTCGGTTCCGCCCGACTAAATTGTCGTGTAATGAGCTCCAGGCGTATCGCCTGGAGGGAATATATTAGCAAGCTTTACGCTTGCAGCCTCAAAACCTGCAAAAGAAGGTTTCGCGATTTAAAAGTCGATTTTAGGGTTCCATTCGAGAGAACACGACTTGCAGACGACTCCAGAGACTCTAAGAGGCGATTTCGAAGGCAGAGGAGGCTAGGAATCAAGGGGAATTCATCGGTGGATCGCATCTTCACTAGGAATCATTAACGGTTCATCGATTTCCTTCTTTTATTCGACAATTTTCTAGACCTGATCATGGTTGAACTTAAAGATCTGATTTTTATTATACTTGCTGTAATTATCATGATTATTGGCTAAACTTGTAATGCCACCTAGACTCTTTGTGATGACTTTGATCTTTTGATTGCTTTGTTCGGTTTTGATTAGTTGATTGATGTTGCACTTTTATTAAACTCCGTTAATTGCCATGTTTTGATGCATATGCGTGTTATGAGCAGGTTGTTTATTGATTATTGATGCTTAATTTACCCGCGAATGTCTTTCGGTTTAGGTAGGTTAGCTAAAGTAGTTGACTTTAGGGTTAATTGCTGAAGTGTAGTTAGGGTTTCCCTTGACTATTGCATTGATAGTTAGTTGGTAATTTGCTTGTAATGTGCTGCTAAACTGGAGACTTAAAAGGTACAGGTTTAACGGGTAGTTGGGTTGGTTAAAGTTCTAGGGTTACATTGTCTCAAAAGGAAGTGTCCTAGGGTTTTGTCTAGCTTGTTACTCCGTGTCATTCATGGTAGTTATTGGTAGCTCCTGTTAGGTCTAAGGTGCCCGAGATTAGGTTCAGAGGTGGTTAGGTCTAATTGAGGTAGGAAGTACTTAAAAGGTGAACTCCTGTTCGAGCGTTAGAAGTGTAGCTAGGAAGGACTTAAAAGGTGAACTAGCCACCATCAGATTAGTCATAGCCGATTGAAGTTGTCATTAGTGATTAGGATTCCGAGTCTAGGTGGTGTTTCTGCCTGTTTCTGCCTGTTTCTGAAGGTTATTCCTAGGTTTTCTGAATCTCGTTTGTTGGTTGAGTTGTTAGGTAATTTTAGTTAATCAAATCTCAAAACAAAACCCAATTCAAATTCTCATTATTTCTATTTCTTAGGTCCTAGGTTAGTTTTGTCTATAGAATGTCTCTAGGGTTCGATATTCCCGGTCTTGCCTTAGCTATTCTACTATCCGATAGGTACACTTGCCTTAGGGTTCGGTTTAGTTTAGGTATTGTCGGTAAAATTAGGTGTGTCTAGGTCTAGGTTTAGGTCTAGGTTTTGATAGTATTTTTAGAGTCGTTCCGAGCACATCA
>JBCNJP010008945.1:0-34812 GCA_039602395.1 Deinandra increscens subsp. villosa
AATGTTTTGGACCTTACTCTGATTCGTTTAGTATTTGTAACTAATGGTTGTGGTCCTGGTTTGCTCGCACCCCTTAACGGTATAAACTCCGTTAGTGGTTAAATTGGGGGTGTGACATGAAACCCCATACTTCAAAGTAATCGACAAAGTCGAAAGGGAAAAGGTGATCATGACGACACGGCCTGAGGGGAAGATCTTTATGACATCTGGATCAATGTTTGACCAAGAACCAGATGTAGGATATGAACTACCATCCTTCTCCTCCAAGTTCAAGGGAATAACTGATGGAGTGATCAGTGAAGCAAAAGTTGAAAGGCCAAAGATCACCATCAAGCATCCGAGTGTAAAGCAAACAACTGTGGTGAAGAATGATAAGATGAAAAGTGTGGCTATGTCTCCCATTTCTTCAGTTGGTTCATGCAGTTGTAAGTGCAGTTGCAAGAATGATGCGTCTTCATCAGGAAATCCAGAGAGCACAAAGACGATGAGGACAGGTTCTACTCAAGCTTCAAGGAACCAGCAGAAAGTCAAATCTGGAGCTGCAGACAAAGCAAGGATGCAATCACAAGGCAAACCAGCTCCATATCAGCCACCAAAAACAAATGGGTACACGTCTGACTTCTATCTAAAGAAGCAGACTTGCTTTAATTGTGGCATTGCTGGTCATATTGCTAGAAACTGTCTGTATCGCCCCTATGAACCCTATTTTCCGAAAACTCAAAGGGTTTCATCTCAGGAGTCTGTGAAGTCTAAGCCGATGATGGTGCAAAAACCTAAGGCAATGAAGATTGTTACTCCCAAGGTTAAACCCTCTGATCAACATTGGGGTGCTGCCAAAGCTGAAAGAAAATCTTTAAATCAAAACAACAGCTTTCCAAGTTACCAAAATTTTCAGAAAAAGGTGATGAAACCATTTTCAAAGCAATCAAAACTTGAAAAAACCAAAGTTACCCCTCCCAAGGTAACTAAAACTGTTTTGAAAAATATTTCTAAAATGCAGAAGGTTGAAATACCTAAAGTCACAACTCAAAAGGTGACTAAAACAAAAACTGTTTTGAAAAGTGAACTTAAAACGAAGAAGGTTGAAACACCTAAAGTCACAACTCCAAAAGTGACTAAAACAAATGTTAAATCACCTGGAATTTGGAAGCCAAAAGTCAAGGCAGCTACAACCGAATCATCCCAACTTCCTGATCTTTCAAAAGGAATGTTTTTAAAAGAAATTTCATTCATTGATTCCTCAGGAGTACCCAGAAAAACAATGGCCTGGGTACTATTAGCTAACTAATCTCTCACTGTGTGCAGGAACGATCAAGGAGGATTATCACTAACATTTTTTTATTAAGTTGTTTGTTGGTAAGTGATTGTTCCAGGCACAGTTTAGGAGACGTATCTTCATGTCATGTCAAGATATCTATACAATGGAAGGTATGTCTCTTTGAGAGGTAAAATGTCAAAATCAGCACGAAAGGTACTGTTCTTAACTTGGTTGTGTGAATGAAGCGGCAAAGGGTGTTTTGAGTCAAACCAAATTTCCTAAAATTTTCAATTGATTGATTAAGTGTTTGACTTCAAATGCAATGAAATGTGCATGTCATGAAACCCTATTTTCTAAAAATTTTCGAATCAATACTTTGAAAGTTAGCTTGGCTAGATGTGTGTAAAGTCATTTAATTTGTTTGTGTGTTTGTGTGTTTTATTTTGTTAAAAAAAAAATGATGATGCTCACAAAATTGTGACATTAAAAATCAAAAAGCAAGGGGAAGAAATGTAAAGAAGATGAAAATGTTGACCCCTCAAAAATAGTGTGCTTTTCAATTTTTAATTGTTTCTTGTTTTTGAGAAGTTTAGGGGAAGTCAAATGAATGTTCGGGTTGGAGATGGCTGACACGCGTAAGGCGGAAGTGAAAGGCAAGCTCCACGGTGATATGCTCGGTAGGCTCGACCTAAACTTATGACCTCCAATGAAAGTGCAGTGAACTTAAAAGATATATATGTTTAGCTTCCCATCCTAGGTTGCATAGTTTAAAAGACTGAGTCCCGACAAAAACGGGTTGAGAGTGGTAATTATACCTAGTATTCACTCTCTCACACGCCATGTTTATGCTATCTTGACAACACCACAGAGCAAAAGAAAATGAAAAAGAAAGGAAAAAGAAAAAGAAAAGAAAAAGAAAATGAAAAAGAAAAGAGAATAAATAATCACTCAGTTGGTCTTCTTTGCGTGCTTAGCGGCCGACCTGATCACCAACTGATGGTTAATGAAATAAGTGGTAGTCATAACGATGATGCATGGTTCCTCAAGTTGGGGGTTTGTGAATCCTCAATAAACTCTGAGGTTGGGTAGGTTTTGTTGTGTACGCTTCGGTGTGGGGACAATTAAACATGACGGTAATAATGTACTATATTAAGCATGACGCATTCGGTTGGGATTAAACAGGTTTGAGTTTAAAGCGGACAAACATACCGGCAATCACCTGGACTAGTCAAGTAACTGAAGCTGAAAAGGGTTCCTCAGTCAGATTCATACGGTTTGATCCCTTGTAAACTTTCTTATGTTTGGTTTGGTAAGTATTTGTTTAGTTTTTAACTTTCGTGTGTGAGTCGTTAGGTTCTTTTTAGTGTGTTTTTGTCTTGGCCAGGTTGATTTGAGAAGTCAAAATGTGGTTTTCATGGGTTTTAATGCATGATAATATGCCCCCGACAGATCTTGACAAATTTTTAGGGGAAGGAGTATGGGATAATAAGTATTATCCGAAGGGAAATCGAGGATGATACTTATTATCTAATGGAAAAGACTTCCTCCGTCAGATCTTGACAAACTTTTAAGGGAAGGAGGGAGGATAATAAGTACTATCCGAAGGGAACTCGAGGATGATACTTATTATCTAATGAAAAGACTTCCATAATACATAGTATCTGAAGGGAACTCGAAGATAATATGTATTATCTCAGGGGAAGTCCTTAGCTGAGGGGAAGTTATCAGCTAAGGGGAAGTCTTTAGAGGTCTTGGGTTCAGGGAAAGTTTTATAGAAAACCCGTAATCTATATTAGGGTTTTTGGTTAAAATTATGTTAATTTGAATCAACTGAACAGATGATAATTAACTTCTAACCCAAAGACCAGTCATCAAATGTCTGGTGGTGTATATTTTTTGCTATGTGGTGTCAGACAGGTTGATGATAGAAAGATGTTGCTGCTGCTCAAAGTTAAAGAACCAGCCGGACAAGACTTCCATCTGGAAAAGAAACTGTTCAGGGGAAGTTGTTGGTGTTTTTAGGTTCATGAAGTTTGGAGTTCAACAATCAAGTTCTTCTCAGTTAGAGGTTTTTTCAAAGTTTAACCTCTAATTGTTTTGGAGATTCAAGACAGTTACCGAAGATTCAGCAAAAACCAGTTCTTTCAAGAAGCAAGTCAATGAGAGTCCTCCATTTCATTACTTGTTCATTACAAGAAATTCAAGCTGATGCTGATCAAGAGGAAGTCCCAAGTGCCCGTTAGGAAACCCAATGAAGATTTCTGCGGAAAGAATCTTCATCAGCATCTAGGCCAGCCACTCAAGAAGAAGAATTTCAAAGATCGAAGACATTTAATATCACAAGCCTAGGGGAAGATTGTAGAGGCTAGATTATAAGGCTTGTAATATTAAACATGTTGGGCTGGGCTTAGAGGGTTTCATTAGAATCATAGGCTAGTTTGCTATTGTATTTAGGCTAGTTTATGATTGGGTTTGGGTTTACTATTGGGTTTATGATCCACAAGGGACCCAATAGTAAACCCATTGGGTACCTATATAAACCCATTTGTGTTTATGATTAACAAAGCTTTCATATTGGGTTTACGATTTCTTCTTGTTCTCTCAAGTTTACGATCAGCCTTTGTTAGCTTCAATAGTAGCCGATTTTCATTCAAGACTTCATCTTTCACAAAGATCTAGTCTCTTCTACTACTATTCATCTTGAATCGATCTTATACGAGGATTCCGCACTCGTGTTTGATTAGATATCGTGTGTTTGGGAGATTTCCGGACCTACAATCCCACAATTGTTTTGATTTCTTGCATGTGCTAAATTGATGTAACAATTCAGTGGGTAATGCCATTGTAAGATACCAAAAGCTTTTTGTTCAAGCTCGTATGATTTTCTTTCAGCATTGTCAAAGGTGTGAACTTCTTTAAAATCTCCCGCATCAGTCGGATGTTGATAAAGTTTCTTGATCGAGATCCACAAATCGATATCATTCGTGCTTATGTAAGCAGAAAATCATTGCTTCCAATTATGATAATCTTCCAACTTCAACAATTTTGGAACTTTTTGACTTGTTCCGATTTCATTATCAAAGTTCAGCATAGTTTGCATTGCACTCTGATCGCGGAAATGCGTGAAATTCCGATATCGTGAAAAATTTGAATTCTGATTGGCCGAAATCTCTCTAAACTTGTCACAGTGCTCTGAACCTCCACCGAACTCCCTCCTAACCTGAATCAACAGGTCGAACTCTGTCCGAACTACAGAACACCTCCAAAACTCGACCGAACTTGCCAAACTCCGAACTCTCGCTGAACACTGACCGAACTCTCACCGAATTTGAACTTCGGAGCTCCGAACTTGAGCTTCGCAGCAGTTACACCGAACTCGACCAGATACCTCCGAATTTCGACATAATTTTTCAAAAACACACGATTCTGAACAAAATTTGACAAGAATTGCAACTGTGGATCGAGAAAAATGATAAGGAATGATTTAGAAGCAGTTTTGGCACCAAAGAATCGATAGAACAGATGAAAAACACACAAACAAGCTCGAGAAACACCAAAAACGATTCAACAATCCAGAAATAGCAACCACAGATCAGTAGAGTGAACCAGAAAACTCTGATACCACTTGAAAATGCGTGAGCATCGGATCGTCTACTCGATCTAGCTAATCGGACATCGAAACGTAATTAATCGATTGTTTTATTGATCAACAAAGAACAATTACAATCAGTAAACACTTAGAAACAGACTCAGAGAAATACACTAAGAAACACACACTTAACAGAAATCTCACACACTCAGAACTGTGAATTACAACGTCCAAACTTCTATATATACCCAGCTGGCCAATCCATGTCCGAACCTCAGGTTCGGCCAGCGATCCGGTTCGGCCAGTCCGAACTCCAGGTTCGGACCAATTTCGGCCAGTGAACCTTTGGCTTGAACTTGAACATTGTTTGATACTTCACACAACGCACATATCAGGTATCAACAATCGCCGCAGTGATGGATCTTGAGGGTGAACCTCTGACCACCTTTAAAAAACCCAAATGCAGAGTAGAGAGTAAGTAATTAAAAAACATAAAACCCTAAAAATAAAAACTTGCAGCCATTGTTGAGTGAAAATACACTTACGGGGAGTCTTGCCGTAGTAGGGCGCTGGTTCATTAACACCCCTAATCCTCCATTGTTTACCAAAGGCAGCCATTGATCGATCGAAGTTTTTTTCTTGATGATCAGGAGTTCGTACAAATGATTTTGGTGGCGAAAAAGTGGAAATTTAAAGGCAGACAGGCCACGCTACCAGCTATGGTGGGAAGAAGTGGAAAGATCAGGCCACGATAACCGTGTATATTTTTTTATCTTTACTATGCAATTCCTGTTTTTACCGTGTCTATTTATTACTTTTAGCAACACAAATTTTGTTGATCAATTATTGTTTATGTGATGGAAGTAATTAAATAAGTTATGATTAAAATATAAATAATTAACACTTCTGTCTCAATGGTTCTTCTTAATCTTGTAGTGTGTTCCTTTCTTTTGACTGACCCAGGTACAAGCCTTGTTTGCTACAATATATAATTTTTTGATTGTCTGATAGTGGATGACATGATTTATAAACTGGATAGATTTTACTTCTTCAGTAATTGGAACAAGAACAAAACCATATGAACTAACAAGAACAAAACCGTATGAAATAGAATTCCACCGGAAGAAGGGTTCATCTGGAATGAGAGCAGATGAATAGAACCGGATGACATTTTTAGACAACTGTTTCACTGCCTTGGCGGTGTGAGATGATTTATAATTAAACAGGATCAATGTTAGTTATTTATTAGAGAAGAAGAATAGAATCGGATGAACTAGAGTTCTTCAGGATGGTTTATAATTAAAAAAAGGAAAATTGGAGTTAAATAATCCAAGTTATTAGGTATTGGCGGATAATAATCCGAGTTCCAATATTGGCCTACAATAATCCCAATTATTTGGGTCTTGGAATTCATTGGGCCGCCGTTAATTTTTCAGTAACTCCGCTAGTACTTGCTGACGTGGCAGGTGATGTGGCATCATGTTTGCTGACGTGGCAGGTGATGTGGCATCATACTTGCTGACGTGGCATGTGCCACGTCAGCACACAACTAACGGAGTTAGTGAAAAATTAACGGCGGCCCAATGAATTCCAAGATCCAAATAATTGGGATTATTGTAGGCCAATATTGAAACTCGGATTATTATCCGCCAATACCCAATAACTTGGATTATTTAATTCCAATTTTCCTAAAAAAATCTATTTGCAACGGAAAAATTAAAATTTATGTATTTTTCCGGAACAACATTCATTCCGGATGAATGTTTATAACCTTCCGGAACATTACCTTTCGCCACGCATATAATTTCATACCGTGACCATTCGTCATCTACTATTTAGTCACACAACCTAATAACAGTGGCCATATGTACTAGCTTTTAGCCACATAACTAAGTAAAAAGCGTGACCATTGCTCATATTTAGCCACGCATAATATATACTTAATAGTTTTGTTTTTTTTTTAATTTACTAAGTAATAAAATCTACTCTTCTGTCACACAACATTATTTAAGTGTGGTCATACATTCCTTTTTGGTCACACGAATAAAAAATCATAATAATTCCGTGGCCGTTTGGTGCATTTCACCACTCTTTATTAAGCGTGACAAATAAGTGCCACATGTTTTTGTAAAACAGTGACTAAAGCCACTGCACCTGATTGTTGTTGTCACATAAACAAAAAAAATACGTGGCTAAAGGGTCCAAAGGCTATATATTTGGCCACGGGTACAAAATATGTGTGGCTAAAACTAGTATTTTTTTACCTTTGGCCACGTTTTTGTTCAAAACAGTGGCTAGGTGTTTTCGAAAAAACCATGGCTAAAGCCACTTTTTGACGTAGTGCTAATCATTGGATCATCATCATTTTTTAGATCTTGTGCCGGGGATACATGTAGAACATTCTAATATTTATTTTGTATATTATTTTTTTCTAAGGGGACATAAGGGTTTATACAACTCAAGTGGGTTTTTATTTTATCATTTCCCTATATATATATACACACATATATATATACATACATACATAATCTATACTATCTTAATATATATATATAGAGAGAGAAAGTTCATGTGTTGAATTTTTAAGACTTTTACAACTTTGAAAGCATTGTGTACAAGTCTTTTATGCAATAAATCTTAAAAATTAGGTTGAAAAGGGTTGAGATCGAATCTCAACAAAGGCATGGCTGATAACCAAAAAAACTCGGTCCACTGATTTTAACGCCCAAATCAAGAAATTTCTGGTTCCCGCTCCTGAAAATCCCTAAATCCAGTAAGGCTCCCACCCTTCTTTCTCCTGTTGCTTTTACAGAGTACCTTAATCCAGCCATGTTTCCCAGTGATGGTGAAGAAGCACAATCGAACGGTTCCACTTTCAGGCCTTATCTTCGTTTCTTTTGATGACCCAGAGAAAAAAGTAACCTATTTTGAGAAACCCTACCTTATTTCTCCACAGACGCTCTCCCATTTGAATTTCAAATTCTCATATCTAGGTTCATCTGCATAATTTTGAGCCAAATTGATTTCAAATCCCATTTGAATTTCAAATCATCAGACGCTCTCCCTTTCTTCGAAAACCCTCATAACTTTTTAACCAAATCGATGGTGAAATCAGTTGCAAAAGATCTCATCGGGTCTTGTTTTCTCTCACCGCTGTCGTGCATCCTCGATTTCATCCATATTCAGACCAGATCTGGTTCGATTCAGCGGCGATACACGACATTTGACTCCAAATCCAGTACGATTCAGGTTGGGTTCTATAGATTTTGAGTCCAAATTTATTTGGACACTGATGCGTCTGCCCAATTTGAGGTACGTTTCCATTGGGATGTCAATCCCTTCAGTTTTGTGATTTACGTTTGTTTTAGGTATGTTTATGATTTATATTAGTATCGATTATGTGTATATGCAGGGATTTTTGCCATTTTCTTGGTTTTTATGTTTACAGCTCCTTCAAGGTGGGGCTAAAACCAGTGATGGAGGTGACATGGAAATGGCCATGAAACTGGTGGTATGACCCCCAGAGTCTTCTCACCTTCTGGCTTACAGTGGAGGCCTGGAAGTCCATTCCAAAATCAACATGAAGGGGTATATATGTATGTCGGTACATTCTACCTTGCTTTTAATTAGTCAAATCTGAGATATGTTTGATGATTTATGTTTGGTTAGTGAAATTCTGACTTTACTTGGTTAAATATGTTTTCAAATGAAAATCTGATTTTAAGAGCTATGATGACTGCCTCACATGGCTCTATAATTCTTGACAGTTTTGTAGACTGGTTGAGAGAAAAGTCAACATTAGCCATAAACTTGATTCCGAGGCCATCCCTCTGTATGGCTGGTTATACAAGGTAACTGTTATAACTAGATTAACATTTGATAATGGCTGTTTAAATTTGACTGAGGTGTGTTTTCTGGTAGGAATCAAATACAATGATCTTACAAATATTGGAGTCCAATTGATAGTAAAGTGGAGGTAAAAAAAATCAAACCCCCTTTTTCTCTCACAAAGCTCAAGCTCCTGATGAAGAAGTGAGTCTATTTGTAAGAAAGATATTAGATACTAGATTATGAGTTTGTTTTATTTGGTAATATTAAATATTTATATTTGTTTATTTTTTTCATTTTCAGGGCTACTCATTTGTTTCAGAACGTGATAAAATGGACTGCTCCAGTTTGTTTCAAAGCATGACACTAGGGAACCGACCATTTGGGTCGGTTTTTTGTGTTTTCGCAGATTTATTATCTTTGAATCGTTAAGTTTGGTTGTAAGTTCTCCAAACTAGAAGTTAAGACAGTGTACCTTAATTCTTATTGTTCCCAAGGTTCTAACTTGTTTAATGCTTCTAAACTAACCTGTGAGTCCCATACAATGCAGGTAGGCTTGACAACACAGTTCCTAGAAGAACACTGACCGGAAAAAAGATCTTCTTTTACAGGTATAACGACACATATGTATTGATTTTATTGTTCGAGTAACCTGATGACTATTTGACTACATATTGTTAGATATTTATATTTAATATATTGAATTTAGAGTCACGCCTTCAATACCATCACCAACAATTAACTTTCTCACTATTTTGTAGGTTTAGCCAAGAGGTAATCGTCTGGTCGCGATACCTGTTTTAATACCTGACCGGTTTCAGAACCTGTTCATCTTGCCGCTTCTAACTTGGTTGTGGTTGTGTTTGTTTAATAATATATGCTCTTGTTCATCTTCCGAGGTAATGGTTTCACTAATATATGCTCTTATTTTCATTTTTTATAAAGTTTTTTGCTACCAAATTGAATGCAAATGGTATTGGCTATTGAAGATGGTAGGGGCTGTTGCAGATGGTAGTGGCTGTTGCAGATGGTAGTGGCTGTTGATTTAAATTTTATATGAAAAGGGGTGGGTTCAACGGGGTTAAGTAACGATTTAAGACCAGTTTCTGATAAAAGGAGTGATATCATCATCATATCGATTCCTCATTTCTTGCAGAATTAATCTCGAGGAAAAAGTAATCTCTAAACCGAAGGCCATCTTTATCATCTGTTGTTGGTGGATTAGCTCTTTTGGAAATGTAATTATCAACATGTTAATTTACCCCATTGTCTAATCACAATTTATTATTAACAATAGTTGCATGTTTTCCCTATGTTCTCCAAGTAATTGTGTGAATTTTCTCTGCTGGTTTCAATATGATACATATGATATATATGCTAACTCTGTTTGTGTACTGATTTAAGGTTGGAAGTGTTTTAAAGCTGATAAAGAATATTGAAAGGAACTCTTAAAGTTTTTAGTTGTTTCTAGCTGCTTATTTGAGTTCAGGTTATCCTTCACCACTACTCCCTTTTATGTGTAGAGTTAAGTTACCATTGTTGGTACAGATATGGAACTAATGGTTCTCTTTTTATAAAAGTATATTGTGGTATACAAAAGTGTTTACCAAATTGAATGTAATTGGGTTGGTTTCAAAGGTTTGAATGTCTGTTTATGCTTTCTTAATGGTAGACCAACTTGATTTAATCTAAACTTATGGAGTTAGTAATCATGAATGTTCTCAAGTTAGGAACTTACTAAATGTAACTTCCATTTTTGGGTTTTTATTATTTTGGCAGCCATGTAAACACACTAAGAATGGTATTGATTTGTAAGTTCACATATGTTCTGTAAATAGATCTTAAATTTTTATTGATCTTATTGTTACTGAATTTTTCAGGTTAATTTTGCTTGTAGTATATTTTTTTATTTACAAATTTGATTAAATGATTAACACTAAAAGAATGGCTTGTGATTGTGAATTTATCGTATGATCATGACAGGTCAATGTATCACTTGCAAGGAAAACTATTAGAGACTTGATGGAAAGAGGCGAAATTCACATGCAAGAACAAGAACGGTGTTGGTTTAAATATGTGAAAAGAGTAGCGATGTTGCATTTGACATTAAGTAATCAATACCATCATGTTAAAAGGTTTACCAACTGTGTTTATTTCTTTATTTTGGAATCAAATATTGTGACGAGTTCAATAATTTTCAGAGCTAAAGTTCTAAACCTATTCCCTTAAAATGATTTTCTCTTACTTGTAAATATCCAAGAGGTTCCATATCTGATATCATTCTTTGGCATTTAAAAGGTATTGAATAAGTTGTTGCGGCCATCAATAAATTAGTATTCTTTGGCATTTGAAAGGTATTGAATAAGTTGTTGTGGCCATCAATAAATTAGTACTTAAAGTGGCTATAGTAAAATGCAACAAGAGGCCCATAGATTATTATTTCAAAGAGAGTAAAGCATTTCATTTCTTTTGTATTTTGTATTATATTCTCAAGGTCCTATACAATTTAAAACACCGATCCTACAAAAGCGATATCTCTTAGAGTATGTTGTGGTCTTTGTTCATTAAACAAGAAAACATAGTATGTAAATTGAATGTTAAACAACATGCATACCTTGCTCACCCCGATGTCACATGTCTTAATCTAATATTTCAATTTTATGCGATTTATTTTGACTTGAACCTTTGTTGATACGATCATATCTTAATCTAATATGTCAATTTTTTAAACTCACATGTTATGACGAATACCTTGCTCAACCCGACCTGATATGTCCTTTTAAGCTTGCCCATATAGTATGATTATATGGTTAATTACTTAAATGACTACTACACTTCTATAAGCGTGCCCATATAGTACGATTATATGGTTAATTACTTAAATGACTACTACCCTTCTATAATATGTAACAATATATTAGACCGGTTACATGAATGTACTATATTCAAAGTATGACTAAGAGGCTACTGAAAAGAAAATGTCATACCATATTCAAACTATAATTACATCCTACCTATAAAAACAAAATGATTGAATACGTGAACAAAATATAATTTTTAAGTCGAGTCCTGTTCTAGCTATAACGCATCGAGCATAACAAATTCAGATTATTTAGCCTCCTCTTCACGACAACGTAGAATTGATAAACTAAAATAAAACACATATCACGTTAGTTGATCTTCGTAGCTGACGCATCGCGCGAGTTGCACCTTATGTCACGAATCTTGTAAATTGTCTCCTTCGCCAAACGTGCATGTACCGAATTATAAAATGTCGTCGAATCACGTTAACAGAAATGAATACCGCGATGTATATTGTCGCGCCGCCATAACAAGTGAACAGATGACGAATAACGCCTTATAAACTGACGCCGCCGCAACGCGCGGGTGAATCCGCAATGGATGTAGCGTTTTTGCTGGATGTATTTTACCCCAAACCTATATATATATATATATATATATATATATATATATATATATATATATATACTAGCCGTGTGCCCGCGCGTTGCGGCGGCGACAGTTTATAGCGTGTTATTTGTCTTCGAATATGAAGAACATAAAGTGTGTGTGTGTGTGTGTGATATTCTTGGTGTTGTTAACTTCATATATCAAAAGTTTGACTACAAATTCAAATATGACACTCAATTATTCGGAATGAGACCCCAAATCTAACAAACGAAAACACAAACCATAGGGAAACCGACAGTTCAGGATCGATCCTAAACGGTTTGTAGACCGGTTCGGTTTAGGTTCCCAAACCGGTTCATTCGTCCACCTCTGCTCATGATATGCATGTGTTTAATTTCAAAATACAGATTCTAGTTCCTTCATTATTTAAAACCTATTGAAATATTGATCTAGTAACCACTAACCAGTTAATTATTGTAATTAATGGTCATGTTCAAGGTCTATGTGTACAAACCAAAACTATGATATTATATTAATATCATTTTCATTTCTAATGCTCCAAGTAATGGTTGTTTTTCGTTGGGATCATTGTATCACGTTATTTGAATGAATTGACCTTGTCCATTTTATGTCGTCCATTCCGTTTAATATTTTTGAATGAATTGAACGTGTCCATTTCGTTCAATGTTATTTGAATGAATTGAGCTTTATTGTCCATTCGTTTCATCTTAATTTTTAGAGTTGTTTTATGGGCACTTTTAAAAGAGTTCATCAACAAATAATTTGGTTAAATTTGCCCCCACATAACCTGTTTGATATTTACGGTCAACTGATATAAATGTTCACAATTGAGAACCATAATCAACTAACAACATTTATAAAAGTCGGCAGCTTTATTAAACCTTAAAATAAGAGAAACATAGTTTAAAAGTCAAAGATGCTCAAATTTTGATATAAATGAAGATTATCAACAACTCAAAGTTTAAATTAGGTTTGACCTTAAGGTCAAACATGCCCAAAATTGAGTCGTAATGAAGATTATTAAAGACTCAGTCAGCATCTCTCCATATGGTCCAATCCATTTGATCCAACAAAGTATTGATCATATGGCTTCATGAATTCAGCAAGTTATTATACAGCATCACCTCTCCATAAATGAAAACTTCTTTTCATAATTAATGTAAACATTGATAACATCGTCCATCACCTGAAATATATGCAGTTTTTTTAGTACTATAAATTACCCATTTTTGACATGAACACACAACATAGTCATCAGAATTGTTATTCAACATATTTGTCAATAAAGGATATTTTAAAATACTCATCACATCCTGAGAACAAATGGCTCTATTGCTGTCAATTATTTTAAAGATAAAAAGTTGGAGACTTACAGACTAAAGAGACTTGCAGGAAATACTCCAAATCAGTATGGTTTTTGACATACTTTAATTTCTTCCCTGAACTCAAAAATTAAGACCACGTGCAGCAACATCAGTGGTAGCTAACATGGGGACTTCCCCGAACGGAACTGATTCAGAGCCCAGTCTCTCTCACCCTTAAATTTGTCTCCATGAATAGAAGCAGCCCCAAAATTACGATTAATACTACTTGTAAGCTGATCACCTAATTTTTTATTTGAACATAAAATAATAATTTTAGAACCCATTTGAGGGACAACTTCCACATACTACAAGATCAATTATGACTTGACTTGCTGTTATTATAATCGAAAGTGCAACTAATATCATCATATGATGGTTGGAGTTAACCTGCACCAAGGAATCTGAGTTTGGTTATCTGTGCTGCACATAATAGTAGAAAGCAACATAAGGTAGTACATGTTAGTCCTTTAAACTGACTACACACTAATATCATGATGGTTAATACCTTAGGAGCTTTAGAGGCATAAGAAGATGCAGATGGCTGATTGTATTTATACGTTCAATTCATGGTAAATTATACGTTCAACTGATGGTAAATTACTACCTCTTGTTAATCGTGTTAGCTGATTTATATGTTCAACTGATGGTAATTAACTACCATCAAAGCCGATTGAAAGAAAAGTATGATATACCCAGGATATAATCCCCGTTATCATAGATTTATATCAGTAAAATTCTTAAAAGAAGGTTTTCAAAAAACACAGTAGCTAAGAGTATTTTGCAACTGCTTACTAATTTATGAAGTATAACAGGTCTGAGTGAGATAAAATATGGACAGATTTGTGTAAAAAGCATGCATGGAACATTTGGATGTACCTGCATCCATAAAAATCCATCAAAATCTGATGAAATAGAAGTTGAATATCTAAGAAATTGGCATCATGTGGGCTCCATTGGAAGCACACACTTGAAGTGAGCACCCATGCCTTCTAATGAGCAAATTGCTAGATCAATGCCATTGCCATCCACAGTTTTCTTAGCTCAATTGGATATTATTATTCCAATCTTGTAAAAAGCTAAACTTGAAAGTCTTGGCATCTGATTGAGGCATTACCTTATACATTAGCATTCTAGAGACTATTTCTCATGTTTACTAATTTTAAGAAAATATTTGTTAATCAACTTTCTATTGTTCATATTCATTTTGTTGGTTATATGCCCATAGCACTGGGTAATTGTGCTAATTTATGCAAGGCTACCCAAGTAGTGAAAATGTTGCGCCAAGATCATCAAAATTTTAAACAGCATTTCAGGCCACTGACCTTGATGACACATGACTCAAAAGTTGTTAGACCCAAGTCATCTTTTGCTTTCTTCTCAAGTTGGGTATGCCAATTTGCCATAAGTGCTGCTATTATAAAAGTCTCATCCGCAATCTACATGAAATCAATAAATATAAGATATAGTTATGTATTTAAGATGGAGAAAACTCTCATAGAAGTAAAGCAATTAATTATACAAAAAGATTCAACCAGAAGTCACATGTCTTATAGGAGATGCAACTAAAATAAAAATTAACTTTTAGCCACTAAGAGGCCTTCCGCACAATTGTGAAATGTAGATTTGGATTATGAACCAGAAGCCGCATATATTTTTTTTATAGACGTAGACATGAATTCATCTTATGGTCATGAACACATCAGGATACATACAGTGATTCATAATAAATGGTCACTCTTCCTCTTCCTTTTAAGAGATGGATCTGTAAAATAATGAATTATACTTGTTAATAGTTAAGAAACAATGACAGATAAATAAAGAACTTGAGTAGTAACATTAAAATACCTTGAAAACTAAGCTTATGTCCTTCGTTGAAAAGCATCAAAACAAAGGTCTTAAAGGATGGATATATAAATCATTTATCAATAAAAATACGTAAAAAGCATTTCGGTTGTCCCATTACCCAACATGCCTGACCCGCTGACCCGCCCATTTTTCCACCTTAAACCCATCAAGAAGTCTCTCTTATTTGGTAAATCTGATAACTGTAGCTTCTCTAGCAGCCATCGTTATGGATCCATCAAACTAAGTACCTTTCACGTAAGTCTGCAAATTCACTACAAAAATGGAACATGTTAATCTTAAAAGTTTAAAGTTAGGCGTATGCTTTAAAGAACTAATCAAATAATCAGTTGCTAGTCCATTGCTGCATTTACTGGTTCAAAATCCTATGAAGTCACAACCATTATCAAAGCAATAAGAGAGACTTGTTGGCTTCGTGTATTTTGCACATTCTCTCATTCGTATCCGTTTATACGTCCAAAGAAATCTTCGATTGCCTTTCCATCTTTCCTTTATAAGGCTTCAGTGTTTGCCCTTACGAAACTACCTGAACCTGTGTAATACAACTATTAGTTATATAAACTTGCAAAAACGATAGAGGTATGTACAAATAATGAAATGCTGAGTTAATCCTTACCTAATAGAATTGGAAAGGAAAAAAGTATAGAACAACTAAGCTACATGAATCTGCAAAAACTTTTGAATCAAAATAAAACACACTATAATTTCTAGCCTGTTTCAATAAATTTCAGTAAACTTTACATCAACAAATCAAGACTGGATTTCCAAGCTGCATATTCACATCAACACATTAGAAAATTAAATCTTGACTATGTAAAGTCAGATCTAGTAAATTATGGATGTATTTCCTGATCACACTCCAAAACTGGATTTCCTAGCTCCATTTTGACATCATCACAGAAAAATATTGAAAGGTTGACCTTGTGTCTTTGTGATGTCAAATCCAATAATTAATGGATGTATAATCACCATGACTATCTTAATCATGCTTCAAAACTGGATTTTGTACCTGCATTTTGACATCAATACAGAAAAATTAAGAATGCTCTTGTTAAAGGCAGGGTTTACAGTTTATAAGGAAAAGTTAACTTTACAAACATAACAATCCTAAGTTGATCAAGGTTGACAAACTTTTCATTAGACAAAAGAACAAAAATACAAAGCCTAGAACACCATAAATATTACAGATATGATTAAAAAGAATGGCCATAACCTAAACATTGAAATCTCCAACCATCAGAATAAATATTAAAAAAGAATGGCTACAACAATAAACATTACATATATGAACCCTTAATTGGAGAGAAAATTGGTGGATCCAACCTGTAGAACCTGTAAAAGAAGCACGAAACACACAAAGAGAGAAAAATTGCAAGAACCAGAATTGGGGATGAAAATATACTTAGAGAGAACAGGAAAAAGGGACTGAAACCGACCGCTTACCGATTTACTAAGAGCATTATATCTTGTATGAAATCGATCGATTGATACATAGCTTGACATGTACGATTCACCACCGAATTAGTACAAACCAGTAAGAACAAACCTTAAAACCCGAAATCTGGAGATGGGGCCACGGAGACTGAAGACCTTTGGAGATCGAGAGAGAGACCGATGGCGATTTGAGATGAAGATGCTTAGTTTTGAGAGATGAGAGCATTTTAAGTTTTGAGCGGCGGGATTAGGGCTCAGATGCCAAGTTAGAGAGATATAAATTGGTGATGCATCTATCGAGAGAGAAATGGAAGGTAATAGGTGGAGGTGGGCGGCAACTGCAGCATGCGATGGTGGTGGGTTCAAGAAAGAGTAAATGACTAAAATACCTTGATTCTTTACGGTCAGATGGTTTTCTCTTTTTGAAGGTTTAATATTAATGCTTTATGAACTGGTACTTGATGCTTAATAATTTGTACGCGTCTTAAAATTAAGGAATTTTATGACGAAAATACCCCCAAGGACCAATATGTATTATATAGTAGTATAGATATATATATAGGGTTAGGTACAAATGAGAACTTTTTTCTTTGAGAACTTTTGAGAACCATTCTGAGCCACTAATTTTCAGGGGGGAAGCATTCAAATTCATGGGGGGGGGGGGGGGGGATTTCCTTATATATAACTTGTGGCTCAGAATGGTTCTCAAAAGTTCTCAAACCCAATTGGTTCTCAAATGATCCTCTCCCTATATATATATATATATATATATATATAGGGTTAGGTTCAAATGAGAACTTTTTGTTTTGAGAACTTTTGAGAACTAAATCTCAACCACACATTTCAGGGGGACCACTACAATTCATGGGAGGGGGGATACATGTAAATAAACTTGTGGCTCAAATTAGTTCATTTGAGAACCAATTGGGTTTGAGAACTAAAAAAACCCATTCTAAGCCACTAGTTTATATATATGGAAACCCCCCCCACCCATATATATATATATATATATATATATACTAGTTGGGTACCCGCGCATTGCGACGGACGATAGTTTATAGCACATTAGTTGTTTTACTTTCCTACGTTATGCGTCGATGACAATTTACAACGCAATATTTTTTCTGTTAGCGCAATGCGGCACAACGACAATTTATAGTGTGGTACAAGCACGTTTAGCGACATTGAAAATTCAGGAGCGGCTTAACCATTTGAGAGGCCTGAGATGTAGTAAAAATTTGAGGCCCTCTTTTAATTTTTTCTTGAATTAGTACTCTCAATTTATATTTTTCATTGAGAAATCAGTAAGAAAGAAAAAAAATAAAAAATATGAACATGTCAAAGGAAAGGAACTGTGAAAAAAAACACACAAAACACTTCCTTGGATCAAAATATATAATGTCAAAAGAAAAAAAAATGTGAAAAGAATACAAAAGTTCCTTGGTTCAAAATACATGTCAAAAGAAAAGAATACAAAAACGTTCAAGGGATTCAAACTTGCGACTATACAAAAAGGAAAGCATATTAGTCTTCACCACACCATTTCATCACACTTGCATATATTTCCAACAAACTGAGGCCCCAAAATAGTATCCTGATGATTCAATTTTCTGTTAAAAAATTATTTGAGAATTAAATGAGAATTTATAGTAAAAAAGAATGAAAATAAAACTAATCTATATTGATAAATGCATACATTTGCTCTTTTTTAGACAGAGTGCATCATAGTTGAAGAGACATAATTTCAAATTTAAAAGACTTATAGTAAAAGTTTCAGCAGCTAAGCTCAAATCAAGAGCAATGAAGAGAAATCTCACGCATTAAAAGTCATATGTACACCATTGTTAGTTGTTGACTTGTAAAACACCATTCAAAGTTACTGATCTTTGTAAGGGGAAAATAAGATGGATGAATTATGCCCCCCAAAACTTCTAATTCATACCATACAACACTACATACACAATAAAAAGAAGCAAGACTTCTCACTCAGTTTTTAAAGCATGTTCTGTAACAGGAGATGACATAACCTTTCTTCCCCTGGGTTTCCTCATGGTTGGCAGAATAACAATAGTACAACCCGACATTTCTATCACAATTCATCTTTAGGAAATGACATCTTCATATAATTATATGATAAAAGATTTGTGAGTATGAAGAATTCAAAAGGTGAGATTGTTTTCTTGTTGGATAAGTGTTAAGTGAAATAGAGTTACCACTACAAAATCAAAAGAGTCCTTACCTTTATCAAAAATTTAGTACCAGCTTCATAGCCTTACACAATATGTACATAATGGTAACTATTGTATCGTATAAACAATCAGTTCCCTCCATTTTCCTTTGCCAAATCGCTGTACAATTTGCTCCTCATTTTCATGCTGTAATATCAAAACAAATCCCCTATCCAGCATATAATGGGTGACACATACAATAAAATAAAATACAAAATACCTAAAATAATGTAGAAGCATATATAGTTGTCTAGTGCTAGGTCTTGTTCTTTTGAGTATGTAATTTATAAGTTTAGGTTTTCTGATACTAGCGGACCAGTGGCGGACCAGGTGGTACGCCGGACCACCTGGTACGCTGGTTAGTTGGTCCGCTGGCCAGTTGCCTATTTATAGGTCTTAGCTTGTTGAGAGAAGTAGCGAGTAAGGTTTGAGCGTTCTTAACTGTGTGTTTTCACTGGTGTAAACCTGTAAACTCTCTGTTCTCTCTGTTACAAGCTGTGATCAATACAAAGAAGTTTATTTACCTCGTTGTGTTCAAATCCGATTGTAATCATGCACTAGCAAGATCGTTTACGTGTTCTACAAGTGGTATCAGAGCAGGTTTGCTCGTTTGCTGTGATTTTCAGATCGGTTTTGGGTTTTTGGAGAGAAAAACTTCATTTGTGGAAAGAATTCGATCAATTCTTCTCAGTTCTTCATCAATTCAGTATGTTTTCTTCATTCGGATTGCTTCTAGTTCATTTTCGCTGAGTTGTACATTGTGTTCAAGCATTAAAAGTTGAAAATAGTGAAAATTATGTGTTTTGGTACTGGTCCGTGGGTGGTCCGCTAGTGGTCCGCCGGTTGAAGGTTTTAGTCCGCAAGAGAAAGTTCATAAGGTTCAGTGATCCGCTGAATCTGGTCCGCCAAGCAATCTTCAAACACTGGTCCGTGGCGGTTATCGTTTGGTCCGCGGCAGTACAGCGTACCAGTGAGCAGCGTACCGGTTGGTCCGCGGGTAGTTTGTGGTCCGGTAGAAGAATTCTGGTCCGCGGGTTGAATTTTGGTCCGGGGAGAATATTTCTGGTCCGTTAACTTGGAATTTGGTCCGGAGGTCATTATCTGGTCCGGGATTCGATATTTTGGTCCGCTGACAACAGAATTGAAGTTTTGATAATCATGGATCCGTTCCAGGCCTTTGCTGCGATGTCGTCAACTGTACAAGCGTTATTGAACTATGATAATGAAATAGGAACTACCAATAAGGTTCCTAAATTGATGAAGTTTGAGGATTTTCACAATTGGAAAACCCGATATGAATCATACATCGGTGTCACGGATGTCACCGTTTGGACTCCAATGTTGGATGGCTATACAATTCCAAAGTTTACCACGGGTGAATTTGCTGGTCAAGAAAAGCCATACAACAAAATGAATGATACTGAAAAGGAATCTTTCAAATTGGAAAGTAAAGCTTACTCAAATTTGTCAATGGCATTACCAAAGGATATATTACATCAATTTAAGATGCACACAACGTCAAAGGCTTTATGGGAAGCTTTGTGCCATAGATGTGAAGGAAATGCTCAATATAAGAAGAGTAAGAAAAAGGTGTTGTTGCCAGAGTACGATAACTTCTGTCATGTCTCTAATGAAAGCATTAATGATCTGATTTCAAGGTTATCTCATTTGGTAAGTGAGCTGGATATTGTTGGGGTGAAAAAGGATGCTGGAGAACTGAAAGAGAAACTTTTGGATGCTTTGCCAGCAACTTGGGAAGGATATATTTTGTTGTTAACTCATAACAAGGATTTCGATGATATCTCATATGATGATCTTACTCGAAATTTGCTAGCCCGAGAGTTGGATATGAGACGTGTGAAAAATTTACCAACTCAAGTTCAAAATCCAGATGTCTATTTTGGTGATAATGCATCAACGATGCATGCAAAGGCTAAAGCAAATTCTAATCCACCAACAACGGCATTTTATGTGGAAAACACTTCGAGTAGTCATGCAAACATGTCAAGAGGTTCATCCAGTGAGGGATATTCTACCAAAGCTGCTGTTACATATCCGGTGTATTCTAATCAATCTTCACCTGCTTCAAGTCAGAATGTCTTTTCAGCAAAAACCACAAATGATTATATGGCATTATTTTCGGCAATGAGTTCATCCTACGATGGAGTGATAGCTGGAAAGCTAACTAGTGCTGAACTGACTGAAGAAGATTATGAACAAATTGATCCAGATGATCTAGAGTTAATGGACATTAATTGGTCAATGGAAATGCTTGTTAGAAGAGGTAAGAGATTTATGGAGAAAACTGGTCGTAAAGATCTTAATCCTGAAGGCAAATTGGGGTTTGATAAATCCAAGGTTCGATGTTATAACTGTCAAAATTATGGACATTTTGCAAAGGAGTGTACCAAGGCAAAGAAGCAGGAAACTTCGAAATTATTTCAGAAATATGCCTCTAAGAGTAACCAAGGGTCGAGAAGTTACGCAAGTCCATCAAGCTCAAATGCAGCTGCTAGTGGATCAAACACAGAATCTAAAGCAAGTCTCGCAAACTGGTGAAGGATACGACTGGGCTGCAGATTGTCCTGACGAGTCAGCATTGTTATGCACCGAGGAGAGGAATGTAATATCTGAAGATAATTCTGATCTTCCAGGAGAAGATGATGAAGCCGAGTAACCAGTAAATCAAGAATCTGTTGTGCAACAACCAGTAGTTCAAGAACCTGTTCAGCAACAACAGAATACCGAGCAAGTTACTTCTGAAAATGTACATGATCCTGAATCGATGAATGTTCAGGATGATGATGTGATGGGTGATGATGATGGTAGTTCGTCTGAGACAGAGTCAGATTCTGGTAGTTACACGTCAATTACTATAAATGCCAGAAATGTCTCTGTGAGAAAAGGTTCAAGGCAGCATATTGAATACTTGAAGTCCAGAAACTTGGATACTTCTAAGTATGAAGTTAGAACCAAACAGACTAAGGACGGAAGTGATCCTACTTATTCTCCTAGTTTGGAGGAGTCTGTTAGAAACTCGGCTGCAGACAAAGGCAAAGCTCCTGAGGTTGTTACTGGCAGGCGTATGAAGCATATGGCTGTTAAATATAAAGGAGTGAAGCAAGGCTCTTTTCTTGCTGATGCCAGAAAGT
The DNA here is from genome assembly GCA_039602395.1 of Deinandra increscens subsp. villosa. Classification (NCBI taxonomy): domain Eukaryota; kingdom Viridiplantae; phylum Streptophyta; class Magnoliopsida; order Asterales; family Asteraceae; genus Deinandra; species Deinandra increscens. Next base: position 22,149 of record JBCNJP010008945.1, read on the forward strand.
CTGGGCAAAGTCCACCAAGTAAGAAGCAAAAGGTGACTACTCCGTCTTCAATCCCAATTCAGCCAACCACCAAAGCTGCAGATGTTCAAAGTTCAAAACAACCACCAGTCAGAAAGTTGATTATTAAGAGACCGTCTGCTACTGGTCCTGCTTCCACATCTGCTCCTTCAACCGCTTCAACAATTTCTGCTACTGATTTGAAGCTCGCGTTGTATCAAGCCAGATTTGAAAAAATAGAGCATACAAACAAGCTGCAAGCTGAAGAAATTTTTGGGTTAAAGAATTTATGTAAAGAGCTAGTATCCAGAGATCAGTCTCATACCAGGGAGATTGCCAGATTGAAAGCTCAGGATGAAGCAAAGGATCGGGAAATTGCTGAGCTGAAGAAATTGTCTCTTACTATGGGTGAGCAGCTTAAGCAGATGCTAACTGCTTTATCTGCTCAGGGGGAGAAAAGGCCCAATCCTGAGGAAAGTTGCAGAGAAGAAGAGGAAGTCATGAAATTTTTGAATGATGACCCTGATAATCCAGAAGGTGGTGTTGGTGGTGTTGGTACTGGTACTGATGCAACAGGAACATCATCTGCTACTGCTGGTACAGCCACAACATCTCAGGGGGAGTCTGCAGATAAGGAAGTTTATGATGTAACTCCGGTATCAAGGGTGGAAATGAAAGAAGGAGAGTTTGTTAATCTTTATACCAAGGAGCAGCTGGCTGCCATATTTGCTTTAAATGTTGATGATGTTGACAACGTGCCAGTTGCTGATCCATACAAGGAGGATAATTCGGAAGAAGAAGTTGTGTATGAAGATGAGCGAATGGAGGTAGAAGATATGACGGCTGAAGAATATCCTAATGATCCAAAGATGTATGGGAATTTTTCTGATAATGATTATTCTAAGGGTTTTGATTTCTTTGGTAAAGATAGTGAAGAAAAGGTTGAATTAGAGCAACAATCAACTCAACCTGAGGCATCTGAGAATGTTGATATGACTGAAGAAGAGGAGAAGAAGTTGTTGTTTGAAGCATGGCTAAAAGAGCAAAGGGCAAAGAAGCTTCCAGGTCAAGTTGAAAAGTCTTCAAAGATTGTTGATCAGAAAAAGTATTTTGACAGAAAAGGCAGACAAGCTTCTGGGAAAATTATTAGCTGGATGTATGATTCTGAACTCAAGTGTTATGCTATCAAAAAGGAGTTTGGGATTATATATTTGAAGAATGCTTCAAGATTCAACACTTTGCCTGTTTGTGATGTGAGGGACTTGTCTAGAAGTCCGTTTCTGAATCATGGAGGAAACATTTTGGCTGCTGTGTTTAAAGAGAAGTTGATTGAAGAGTGTCAAGGAAGGTTTAGGTTTTTGACTCCTCAAAGACCGACTTACTCTGATCATCCAACGGATATTCATCCAGTCACATGCAGACCAGTGGTGATTTTGAAGTATAAAAAGCCAGTTCAGATTAAGAAGATACCTTTGAAACAGCTTGAACAAGATTTCATCAGAACATTGAGATGGTGGTACTATGATGAAGTTTCTGGAGAAGCAGTAATAGTGATTAAAGAAGATAACAAGGTTGTGAGAATCTACGACCCAATGTCATTGATAAATCTGTCAAAGAATGATATTGAGAAGCTACATTCTAACAAGATTCTTTACAAGCCTGAGTGTTTTGATCAAGTTATGCAATTTCAGAAGGTTATAAGAGTTTGCTTTTGTAGGTCCGAGAACAAACCGACAACACGATATATGATCGCAAATGAGTGCGGAAACCTCAAATACGATTGATTCAAGAAATGAGTAGATGAAAAAGACAAGATCTAATGTAAAAGATGAAGTCTTGAATGAAGAATGCTACTCAAAGAAGCTGATCGTAAACACTAAGAAAGAAGAAATCGTAAATAGCAAAGTGTATTAAAAAAGCTTGCTAAAATCGTGAACATGAGGTGGTATTTATACCACCTCATACAACTACAAGGCCAATCATAAACATGAATGAGCCCAATCATAAACAATTAAATTGCCCACATGGCCCAATAGTAAACTAAATTAAGCCCAATATCTAAAAAGCCCATAGCAATAAACTAGCCCATTAACTAATGTTCATGCCTTAATTAAACATAGCCCAACAGCTTTGATGGTGGAATACATGCAGGAAATAACAGAAGAAGGGATTGGAAGAAGACAGAGTCAAGGGCTTCTGAAGACTAGCACAAGACAAAGGGGAGTTTGTAGAAGCATATATAGTTGTCTAGTGCTAGGTCTTGTTCTTTTGAGTATGTAATTTGTAAGTTCAGGTTTTCTGATACTAGCGGACCAGTGGCGGACCAGGTGGTACGCCGGACCACCTGGTACGCTGGTTAGTTGGTCCGCTGGCCAGTTGCCTATTTATAGGTCTTAGCTTGTTGAGAGAAGTAGCGAGTAAGGTTTGAGCGTTCTTAACTGTGTGTTTTCACTGGTGTAAACCTGTAAACTCTCTGTTCTCTCTGTTACAAGCTGTGATCAATACAAAGAAGTTTATTTACCTCGTTGTGTTCAAATCCGATTGTAATCATGCACTAGCAAGATCGTTTACGTGTTCTACAAATAAACAGGGTACTAACATATCCAATCAACCCTAATGGTATTTTTTATGAATATAACCTTCTCAGTCCAGTCTTTATTAAAAATTTAAGATTATTAAAACATGTGAGGGTATAAAAGTAATCCTTCACACATTACATATATGCGACCATATGCAAATTTAGACGGTCTGCACTATAAGTTCAAATGCAATCAATTATAATTTTAAGAAGATGATATGCTTCTCTTTAATTGATAAAATGATTGTATTTTACCTCCGCTTAGTAACACTAAAATCATATTGAACTACGTGATCATTTTGACTTTAATGATTCATGCAAGTAGCATGGGAGATTTATCGTTCAAAAAAAAACAAAGCATCTGGTTACTTTAAGCAAGCATTTAAAGCTGCTCAAACTAAAATGAAGAAGATCCAAAAAATGTAGAACACATACCCAAAACCATTAGATATTGAAGAACCTAGTTTGTGTGCAACAACATCTTTCTCGAGACCTGGTTTGTCTCCATCTTCCTTTGCCTGAAATTTATTTACCAAATTTAGTTGAAAAAAGTTTTCTATGAAAAGCCTACATATAATTACTTGTTAAAAAAAATTGCAATGAAAAGAAAACACAAGAAGGAATAGTTTGTTAGAGCTAATTTCTAGTACAAAAGACCTAAGAAATTAGGGCCAAATCTCTGCTACCCTTTTCATTATTCACAAACTCCTTATGGTTGGCTGATTAACAACCTAACTACTATTAACGAACCGTGTCACTCTAAATGTCATGAATTTCTTTGGATTTTCTGATATTATTTTGTGAACTTACCTTTAACTAAAGGTTCAATTTTCCATCATGTTGTTCAATAAATTAAAGATGTAATTACAAAATACTTAATCAATCATGCAAAATCATACTAATGATGAACCATAAATATTCTTATAAAACATCTGAATCTTTATTTATGTCCACTACACCATTTATATTGTAAAAGGATTTTCACAATTTCGTGTTCCTTTCGTAATTTCATAGCAATCAAATACTGCAATTACAAAATAAGCAGCGTGAATTCATCAAAGAAAAAATAAAATAAAATAGACGTGCTTCTAATGTAATTAGAAGCCAAATCTAACTACAAGAAAGAATTCTCTTTGTCTAGGAAACCAAAAAGAAAATATTAGAATTAGCAAAAGATGCACATGCATCTAACAACCCTTTGCTAATCTAAATGGGCATTTCATCGAACAGCACATATGCAAAATCGGAAAATTAATTTCAACAGAATATTAAACAAAGTACTTACTTAAATCAAAGGCAACCAAAAGTAGGTATGTAAGAAGAAATGCGGGTGCGAATTGCGAGTGGCTAAAGACACCATATATATACAGGTTATATGCAAAAAACAGGCTCTAGGCACTGATTGAAATCCAATTAAGTTTACTAATGGATTTAAACATGTTTATATACTTAACTGCACCACTATAGTAAACCGAGATATGAAGAAACCAAATTCAACTTTACCTTAAAGCTGATGGCTTTGATATATTTGCTTCCATCTATTAGTTGACTTCTTTGTCTATTTTAACCGTAGTAAAGCTACCAAGTCTTATTTATGTTTACAATAGCCTCGTTACATGATGTTAAAGATGACTGATAATTTTGGTTCCTGTTTAATTTTTTTTTGCACAACTCTCTAAACCGCGTCTCTGGTTTTAAACATCTAATGTTGCAAATATAATGAATTAAATAATGGGAGGGGAGTGCATCTGTGCAAGTTTACTATTCTTTTAATTGACTTGTATTTATGGGATATGAATTGGCTTGTATTTAAATTAGTATTTGCAAGTTAGTTGGCAATATTTTTCATCGATGGCGAGATCGATTTTCAGTTTTGGCAATTCCACAGATGTGGGTGTTTTTGTTTCTTATGATCATGAGATCTCTTTTAGAATGTTCCTGCACTGATTAGGAGCTATTAAAATTGGTAACCAAGTTGAAAAAAAAATTGTGTCTGGCTTAGTTGTTCTAAATAAAATTTTAGAAAAAAAATAAAAGGTAAGTCTGATGTCTAAATGGGTCATAAGCAATTTTACACTTAAAGTCTTGTGGTTATAAAGATACAAAGGTATATGAAAGTATTGTCTTAAATAAATGAAGTAACATAACAAAAATCATATTAGCTCCTTCATGTGAGAATCACATCCTCCAATACTCAAATCCGCTAAACTGTACCAAATTAAGGAATCAAGAAAAGCAAAACACGAGGTATAATTAATTAATTTACAAAACATAATAGCAAAGCCTGAGTGAGTCCGTGGTTGAAAAAAGGATTGGATTCATCATTAACACTTTCATACCCAATAACCTAGAGTTTTTTTTAAGTAACATGCAACAATTCAAATATGCATAGATTTGTGTGGCATACCTCACATACATATTAACATTTCAATGAAAATTACCTGAATCGTTCTAAATAAAAACTAATAGTTGGACTGATGAAAGCCTCCATAGTCAATATTATATAAAAATCAATTTTAAACACTATATTCCTTCCTTGATAAGCCTACTTACAATTACCAACAAAGGAACAATGACTTCCATCAAATATGAAGTTACTATAACAAAGATGAATTGTATAAGAATAGGTTGCGTTGGAGATCAATAATAACTTCGATCCAATATATGCTTTATTACTTTTTATACTATTTGAAACAAATTCATGACAAACAATTAATTGGGTTAAATTCTAAATTAGTTGTGCTTTGATTTTCATGTCAGATCTAAAAAAATATAAATTTGATTGTCATAAAACTAATCTGGCACTAAAGTCACAACCAAATGTCATGAAAATCTGATTTAGGACAGCCCTGATGTCACAAGAACCATACATTTGAAGAAAACAAAGCAGAAGAAAACAAAATTAAAGAAGCAAACCTGGTTCAATGATTTAATTGGTTGCGTACCACTACAATAGCTTGAAGGTTGCGATTGAAATCCCCACTTGAAGGCGAGTTTCTACAACTCCAATCTAACTCATAGACCCTCAATTAAACATGTTTACATGAACTTTTATCGATATCATTGAACATCAAATCGTAGTAAGGATTAAGAAATCAAATATGAGGTTGGAAAATGAAAAAAAAGGTAGAGAGAACATGTAACCTAACGCAACGTGAGGCGATGGTTGCGGGTGAGCAAAAAACACCCTAGCTCATTATATATAGAGAATTTGTGAGAATAAAATTTAACAAATAGGTTCATGAATCAACCAAAGCTGGAACAATTCAGATATACCTAAACATCCCAAAATTGACTGGAAAGTGAAAACTTTACCCTTCTCCGGTGAAGAAATTGCATCCGCTTCTACATTGTGCCAATAGCCCTTGCATATTATTCATACTGAAAAATCAACCACATATAGTCGATAAATATCACAATCATATGCATACACCAAAAATCATATACAACCACATGCAAATCGGAGATAATCAGTGAAATCAGAAGGATTCTTACCTCAAATCAAATTGTAAAACAAAATAGAGAGGAGCTGCCAATTTATTGAGTTCTCAAGCTTGATTTGGGTGCCAATTTGAATCCGTCTATCATCAATATCGCGGCCCAATCGAGGGAGAAAGACATTGATCATTACAGCTGAGGAAGGAGAAGAGGTGTAGAGCGGCGTTTCGCAAACCGAGGCCCAATCGAATCGAAGGAAAGAGAGCGGCCCAATCGTATATATATATATATATATATATATATATATATATATATATAGGGAGAGGATCATTTGAGAACCAATTTGATTTGAGAACTAAAAAGAACTAATTTGAGCCACATGTTTATTACATGTACCCCCCCTCCCATGAATTGTAGTGGTCCCCCCCTAAAATTTGTGGTTGAGATTTAGTTCTCAAAAGTTCTCAAAATAAAAAGTTCTCAAAACAAAAAGTTCTCATTAGTTCTTAAAACGCCGCTCTACACCTCTTCTCCTTCCTAGTGGCTTAGAATAGTTCTCATTAGTTCTTAAAACCAAATGGTTCTCAAATGATCATCTCCTTTTATATATATATATATATATATATATATATATATATATATATATATATATAGGGTTAGGTTCAAATGAGAACTTTTTATTTTGAGAACTTTTGAGAACTAAATCTCAACAACAAATTTCAGGGAGGGGGGATACATGTAATAAACATGTGGCTCAAATTAGTTCTTTTTAGTTCTCAAATCAAATTGGTTCTCAAATGATCCTGTCCCTATATATATATATATATATATATATATATATATATATATATATATATATATATATATATATATATGGGTTAGGTTCAAATGAGAACTTTTTATTTTGAGAACTTTTGAGAACTAAATCTCAACCACTAATTTCAGGTGGGGACCACTATAATTCATGGGGGGGGGGGGGGGTTTTCCATATATATAAACTAGTGGCTAAGATTAGTTCTTTTTAGTTCTCAAACCCAATTGGTTCTCAAATGACCCTCTCCCTATATATATATATAGGGAGAGGATCATTTGAGAACCAAATGGTTTTGAGAACTTTTGAGAACCATTCTGAGCCATTAGTTATATATAAGGAAATCCCCCCATGAATTTGAGTGGCTCCCCCTTGAAAATTTGTGGCCCAGAATACATATTGCCCCAATGACATTTTTGTAATTTAAAAACGTCTTAAAATTAAGACGTGTATACATGATTAAGCAACGTGTACAAGTGAGCAAAGCACCTTAGAAAAATCCCTTTCATCGGTTAGCTTTTTCATCGCTTCAACCTCGCTTACCCAATGAGGCCGTAATTCAAAATCCATCTGAAATTCAGACTTGCAGGGACCTGATTTTCGAAAAGCAACAAAGGGATGTCCTCTTTGAGAAGAGATTCTTCTCTCTTTTGATCTAAAAGTAGACGCTAACGTAAATTGGGTATTAGATTTGAATCGATTTATGCACATTGACGAGGGAATTCAGATTTTGATGAATCATTTCTTCTCTAATAGTATTTCACTCTCCCTCTCTACGTTCTTAATTAAAAAAACCCTAGATCCCTGATTTTGATACCCTAAAGAAAGCACGTCTGAGTTTTGGGTATGGCTATGATGAAGGTTGAAGATTGAAGCAGAAGAACGCACGGTTGAGGGGTTGTTGAAGAATTGGTAACTTTTTTAAATTTTTTCCCTATATCGTACTTCATTAACGAATTTTATGTTTGATTTTGTTGTGTTCGAGGGTCTCTTAACGAATCTTGATTTTCATTCATGCAGAATCTTGATTTGATTTTGTTTGAGCGTTTTTAGACGAATCTCGATCCAAATCGTCTTCACTGAATCTCGAGCTGAAGTTCATATCGTCATTAACGAAGGTATTTCTTCGAAAATTTTCACGCTTTAGAGATATAGGGGGTTTTGTTAAGTATTTTCAGATTCAAATTTAAAGTTTCGGGATATTCTACGGGTACTAGGGCTCTTACATGGTGGGATACCCTATTCTTCACTTTGGGAATTTATTATAGATGTTTGCATCATTTCTATCTAATTTGTAGCCTTCTTTCACAATTTCTGTGATTTTTTGTCTGTATTGTTAATTATCTTGGTGATAGCAGATTATGTGAGATATTACAATGCAGAAGGATGGAAGAAAGATTGAGTACAAAGTATGGAACCCCTTCAACTCATCTCTATTAGTATTTGGTGTTTTTTATTCTTATTTTGAGGTTTTATGATATATTACTCGAACATCTTCATACGTATTTGGTGTTTTTGATTCTGTAATTATGTTTTGTTGGTTATGGATTGCTTATGGTTCTTCAATTAGGGACTTTGTGAGTTCACTACGAAATTTGTAATGGAACAACTTTTGGTTTGCTTTCTCTAAGTGAAAAGTTGAATCCATCCTTCATGCTATTATAAAACCTAAACAAAATACAACTGATAAATCTATTATAACTTAATATTATATTCAAATGTAATATAATTGTATTATTATATTCATTATTTTATTGACATTAAATTTACATTACATGATGTACAAGCTGTTGATGCTGCCTATAGAATTCAATGTGTTATTATATTGGGTAAATATTGTTTGTGCGTGTGGTACAAGTGATGCAAGCGTTTGTTTTATATTCATAAATGATAAAGTATTCAACCGCTGGGATTTTTACGCACGTCGTCAACAACCATTCCCGAATTTTACGGTGCTTGCTTTTGGTTTGCGTGTGTTTCCTGCTCCACAGTCACCGTCCTTCTTCACTGTTGTTGATGGCTTGGGTATGGTCTTGGTTGGGAGAGGGTAATTTCTTTCATCTTTCATTCTCTTTACTTTCCTCTGTATCATCTTGGTTCTCACATCAATCGAAGAAGAAAAGGGGTGGATAAAGCCCACATCATCTAGGTCACTCTCTGCCCTGATATCGGGCATTTGTAAGTTTTATCCCCTTTTCGTTTTTGGTGCTCGCAACCAAATTAGGCTCGATCGCTTCTTTCTTTGCCTGAAGGGTTTCTATGGCTTCTTCTATATGGTTCTTCGATTATCATTATGTGATAGTCATGAATCATGATATTATCATTATGAATCACTTTTTAGTGAATTAGAGGCGTGTCAGTTTAGTTAGGGTTGTTCTTACATTTTATATCCATTATAGGTTCAATTTGCTGAAGATGAAAGGTACAATCTGGGTTTTCGTTTTGTGGTTGCCGTTTCTTATCCAGTTATTTTTTTTGGTTAGTTTTTAGATATTGGTGCTTCTGATTGTCTTTATGTTTCTTTTTTTGTTGATTGTAAGAGGAGAGGAGGTTGTTCACGTATGTTCCAATGTTTCGGTTATGAATGTTTTAGGTTACAAATGCAGCATCCTTCTTCATTTCTCCTCCTTTCAGGTGATGATAAGTATATTCTTTCAACCATAACTATTTGGGTTTCATTTTTCTTACTCTACTATGATCATTTGCAGTGAAACTTACAGATGACGTTGAGGATGAATCAGTGAAGGAAGAATAGGTATGCCACTATTTCCTTGATCTAATTCTTTAAAATTATTCCTCCAAGATGAATCAGTGAAGGAAGAATAGGTATGTCACCATAGGTTCATTTATTATTATGTGCAACAAAGTTAAATTATTTGCCCAAATTACAACAGGTCTAGAGGTCCTGGCTGGTAATGAGTTAGCCCAAAACATACGCGTCGACAACAACACAACCAGAAATTCGAAAAAAATCATCAAACAACGTCCGTAGTGAATGGCATTTTTAAAGGAGGAGGCCACCAACAATGGGCATGTATGGTTATGTATTGGGAAAATATTGTGGCTACAATATTTTTTATTATTTAAAACTTTCTTTAACTTGGAATTTTAGTTGTAGTATGTTAGTGAGTGAGGCCGATGTTTCCTAGCCTTTAGATATTTATATATTATGCTTTTATATTTCTAATTTTACATAAATAGAAATGGTTTCAATTTAGAAAGAAAATCCAGCAGAGCATTGGGTTGGTGTTAACAGTTGGCAAACTGAGGTGTGAGTTTGACCTACAAAACTTGCAGTGTTCAATAAGCAGACCAGCTTATTATCAACTGATGCTTTAACATTTATAGCAAATGATTGTTGATCTCTTCATAAACAATACAAAATGATTGAGCTTTTTTAGATGCTTCTTTAAAAATTTTCTGCCTTCGTTTTTTGTTGTACACTGTTACTGCATTGTCATTTATGTTTCCGTTTTATCTGTTATTACACCGTTTGAAGTTGCACATATTTAAATTCTGTTGCTATTTTATAAGCATCTGATATATTATGTGTTTTGTGGTTTGGGTGTTACAATGCGAGCTTCAAACATGATGGGAGTCATGTAGCTTTTTCTTATGATGTGAGCTCGAAACAACAAATTGGTGCTTTGGTTGGTTACTGTATTTGGTATTTTTTTTATTTAGTTAAATTTACATATGTTTATTTCCTGCTAATTTTAGAAAGTTATCCCGAGTGGCTAATTTTATTTTATTGGTCCAGATTGCAGTGATATACAACAGCATTTTGTGGAGGCTTTCTTGGATGCTTTATATTTTCATGTGTTATCGGTTGGTATAAATCTCCTCCTTTTGGTTGGGGAAATGTTTTAAGCATAATGCATAACCCAAAACGGCCCGTTCACAAGTTAATGGGTTGAAATTGTTAGATATATAAACACAAATTTTATTTTTGCTCGGTCAATGTTTCTTAGTCTGTATTATCAGGTTTTTTTTTTGTTGTTGCAGGATTATTCGAGCTTTCTTGGTTGAAGAGCAAAAGATTGTGAAGAAGGTTCTGAAGCTTGAAAAGACCAAAGAAAAGCAAGTTTGAAAGAGTTAAGTGATGTTTGCAGTTAGTTATGTGATTGAAAGAAATTTTACTTCAACACAATAGTTTACTAAATGATACATTAAAAATATAAATTCTAGAAACAGCTTTAAAAATACTATCCTTTTATAACTCATTCAACATATTTTATCCAAAACTTAAAATGCTATTAGTTTGATGATCTGATCACTTGATAACCCATCTACACTTAATTAAAAAATTATGCATATATTATAAGCATTAACGTTAGATTTTGGATAGCGGTTTCGATTTCGTCTTTGGTTTTCTTGAATCATATTTTAAAGATGTTGTTTTTGGTCTTGCAGGTTCAGTTTGATTTGGGCCTTCTATTGCTTTTATAGATTGTTACAGGTGATATTCATGTCTACTTATTAGCTATAAATTTTGTTTCCAATAATTTCTTATAAGTAGCACAAATTATAAGTCATAGGTTTTGTTAGATTTAGCATTGAACATATACTTAGATGGCTCCCATGCATGTAAAAAATGTGCGTGACGTTCCAGAGTATGAAATTGATGCTAAAGAGCTTGATTTTACAGACAGTGTGGACATTACTAAGGTAAGTCATCTACAATTGTTTCAACATTTCCTTAATTGTTACTAAACGAAAATTTTAATTTTTGTTGGAACTTGCAGGGTACCTTCACCATAGCTTCATGGCGTGTAACTAAAGTTGCAGTTAAAAAACTTGGAGATGAGCTTTTTACCGATAAGGAAGACATGCTACTATGTGAGGCAGAGCTATAAAGTATTCTGATTTTGGGGGTGTATAGTTTTGTGATAATGGAAGGGAGTAGCCAAATGCTTGATAACTCGGTAGAATTTATGAATACCACAATTTGTTAATAATTTCGGTTAAAATTCATAATAATATTCCTACTCTCCTTACTCAGATATGGAACTTCACTATGGAATCTGCATTTTATCAACATGAAACTATCATTCAAGTTGATCGGAGGCACTATGAATATCAAGATGAAACCATCATTCAATCTGTATTAATGGAGCCCAAAAGAAAGTTAACACGTTTAATACCAAGATTCAGAAATGTTAGTACTCCCTATTGATGAAGGTACGTATTATTGACTTTATGATTAAGAGTTGCTCAGTTTATATGTTTAGATTTTTAATGATTTTTTTAGGAGTCGAGCTTATTTTTCTTTATGTTTGCTTAAACACCAAGAAGATTTAAGGAAGCCAAAAAAAAATGCCTACAAAGAGTACCGATGCCAGGAAAACTGGTTGAGTTTCACTCTGACTTTGTAAAAAATGTTTACTCTACTTAAAGGTTGCTAATGCATTGCCATTGTTTTTACTTTTTACTTACCATGGATTCTTCCATTTTACTTAAATCTGCTATAATGGTGGCAATGATGGTTTCTGCCCAGTGGAATCTTTGGAAAAGGTTAGGAAGAAATTAGAAGTTGTAAATGTTTTGCATGTCATTGAAAACGGTAATTGCAAAGAAGAATCTTGAATTAACTGGAATCACTCACGAAGAAGCTGAAGAAGGTGCTGTTGAAGCTTTGGCAATGCTTGCTTTCTTTTGGTGCTTTAAGTACAATAAGGTGATTTCTACACATGAGGAAGTTGTGGGAGATGAACTTAAATTATATAAGCCATTTATGTGTTGTGATTATTTGAAGTTGAGAGAAAAAACCAGTTTAGTTTGATTCTCAACAACTTGCCATCCAACCGCACCGCGCGCGGAGCGGCGCTCGGAACATCTTG
>JBCNJP010008950.1:0-13302 GCA_039602395.1 Deinandra increscens subsp. villosa
CATTCTGTGTATTGTATTTCTCGCAAAATTCCCGCTTCCACAAACTTTTTAACTTCTTCATTTACTACATCTGCTAGCTCATTATCCATCCCTCTTTGCCTTTGTTGAATAGGTTCACTACCAGGATATAAGGCGAAACTATGTTCAGCCAATGACCTCGGCACTCCAGTCATATCCAAAGGTTCCCAAGCAAACACATCCACATTCTATTTCAACAACACATATAGCTTTTTACGTCCCTCTATCGACAATCCACCACCTATCTGTAATTTTTGGTCTGGGAACTTTAAATTGATTGCCCATTTATTACTTTCCATTTCTTCTTGATCAACCATTTCCGTATCTGTTCGAACGGCAACATCATGCACTTGCACGCCCGGATCTGTAATTAGAGTTGCAATTCCCATCGGTGTAGGAAACCTAATCATACCATGTACTACTGATATTGCCGGCCCCAATCGCCTCAAGATATGCCTCCCCAAAATAATATTACGCACAGAAGCTGCCAACACTACCAGAAACGTCACATCCAATTGTCTCACATGCAATCCATTGCCTATGATCATAGGTAGGGTTATTTCCTCTACAGGTTTGACTACCTCCCCCACAAACCCAATCAGAGGTATGCTAGTCGGTCCTAACTGTGAGCATATGACGGAGCCCATCTGAAAAAAACAGTGTTCATACATAATCTTAGTCGCACTTCCACAATCAATATAGACCCTTTTTACCACAAACACCCCTATCTTTGCAGATACTATAACTGGTTCTTCTGTTGCCATCTGCTCTAAAATTGGTGGAAAAGTTATTTCTTGATACTTCCAATCCACCTGTTTATTAGTCTTACCCCGCACGTTCCTATACAAGTCCGATCATTGCACCTGCACCATGTGAATTATAGGCACATCTCCCGGCACATCATTCCTTATTATTTTGACCAAGTGCCCCACCTTTCCTGACCTTACCGCCTTATCAATTTCTCTCTTTAAAGTCCAACACATATCCGTAACATGTCCTCTATCCATATGATATTCACAGTATTTATCCAAATTTCTTGTGGGTGCAGTTCTTATCTTAGGTGGCATGGACAAATCCACCTTCTTAGTTGCCAAGATTTGACCCGGAGTTTTAATCAATTCCACAAACTTTGCTCCCGGGTTATCCCCATATGCGTTTCTTGGAGCCCTTCCAAAATTTTTACCTCTAGGCGGAGGTACCCGCAACCATTTATTCTGTGGGACTGATCCTAACCCCCTTATAGATCCACCATTCCCCTGCCCAAAAGGAACAAAGCCTTGCCGCATCTGACTAGACCTTCCATCGCCTCCATTTAAGTATGCACCTGCGTTTTTGCCCCTCACAAAAGCCCTTGCCTTATCCATTAAAAATCCATGGATCTAGGCAAATCCTCATGCAATTTTTCCACCAACTAAGCACACCTTACCCCGTGAAAAAACCCCGAAATTCACAACTAATCACCTGCTCCTTTAACCCGCATACTTTCCTTATTAAACCTAGTGATAAAATCTTCAATTGACTCATTGTCTTTCCGACGAATATTATGTACTTCCGTCAGGTCCTTCATACACCTTTTTTCTGAGTAAATTAGCGCAAAAATTTATTTATTAAATGTTCAAAACTTCCCACCTGACCCGACGGTAAAGAATCAAACCATACCCTTGCAATTCCCGTAAAAGTCTGCACAAACATGTGACACCATATCTCTTCCGACCAATGCTCTAAACAAGCTACATAATAAAACTCAAACACATGGTCATCCGGATCTGTCAATCCGGTATACTTACCAACAACCGAGGGTAGTTTCAGTTTTTTCAAAAACACGGCCTCATAAATCCATGGCGCGAATTTGGATTGTAAAATCATAGATTAAGGCATATATGGAATAGTAATATATGTCACCAAAGAATTTGTTAAAAAATATACATAGGTTTTATTAATAATTTATCACTTTAATATGGAAATCCTTCAACAAATATATATATATATATATATATATATATATATATATATATATATGCGTATATTCTAAAGGATTTTGTAAAATAAATATCCTTAAAAATAAACATAAACACTATAACTCAACGAATTATCAGAAACATGTACCTGTCATCATTTTTATTGTAACTATGCTTTTACAGATTCTGAACAAGATAACCCTCACCCCGCATGTGTTCATCCCTCATGTGTCCTCACTTAACTATCTCTTCTTCTACTTCCATAACAATGCTTTGTTTCGCATTAAAAATTCAACGTCGAACTCTGTTAACTCATCATACTCCTTTGCAAGTGAAACTTTACTTTCAGCATCCCGATTTACTATTACGAACTGTTTTTGATGAACTAAACCCTCTACCATCTGCCTCTTGTCCTCCTTCCCGGAGGAACTCAAACCAGGTACTGTCTTAGAATTCGGAGTAGCTGTATCACGATCAATTTGTGATACTGCAGAGTATTTCATCTTAGGAGTGAAGGATAAATCTGACATTGCATCATGCTTAGGTAGACTTCCTTCCATATTCTCCCCCCCCCCCCTGAGGAAGAACTAGCAATCGCTTTACCAAAATCAACCACCGAATCCATTACTTCGGAACAAATTGAGTCACTATACGAATGGCGCCACTGAAAAAAGCAAGTTATCCCCGCGGATAATTGCCGCCAAATATGAATGAGAATAGTAATGGAAAAGTAAGAATATTCAAGTATAAATGTGAGATTTTATTGATTTTCTAGAGAAAGAAAGTATACAGACGCATGTGTAGTATTCAAGTTACAAATTACATCCGACCCCTAATCTATACAATCCTTTGGGTATTTATAGGCTTCGGTCTTGATTCCTCAGCCACGCATCTGCATAATCGCATTTACCTGTATCCTGCAAAACAATTCCACCAGGAACATATCCGAAGGACTTGGAAGGAAATGATAGGATATGTATAACACATCCAAACCATCATTTACTTCATCAATTACATTTCTATTATTCTAGCAGGATTTTTTGTTTCTTGTAATATCAAATGGCAGTAGCTAATTGCAATCGAGTACTTTCCATACTTGTATACCTTAGGTCCATCCTAATGTATGCCTAATGCTACCTCTTATCCTTAGAGGCTCATGTTATCTTGTTGGCATTCTTCACCCTAATTCATATTTCTTGACTTTCCCAGAGTCCTAGTTTAAGTTTAGGTACCATCCGAAGCACCCAAATCTCTTAAACCAGTGCTCTGATACCAACTTGTAATGCATGCCCCTCAAAGGGTCGGTCATCCCTCATCATATTTACTCATCAGCATATGATTTTAATAAGAGATAACAAAAATAGCGGATAATGAAACTTTATTAATACAACATTACTGAGTCATATACAGCGGACTCATAAACAACATAACTAAATACAACATAACCTAGCCATCAACACCAACTAGTAAGCATAACCTAAAGCCATCTACGTACAAGCCTTGCCTTTCCTGCTTGACGCTTCTGCAGAACCTAGTATACATGCTCAAGTGATCAGCTTACGCTGGTGAACTCTATGTTTTCATTTGAAAACAATTGAGTCACTGAAAACTATTTCATTGCATGTACACACAAATAACACATAATCACATCACACATAACATTAAAATGGACATACACTTTACTTTCATTTTCTACCATAGCATTAAACCTATTCTTATTCTTCCTTGCTTGTCCTGACTACATATCATATCTTAACATTTCTTCTGCCACCTCATGAGCAGAACATAACATAACATAACCGTTTCATTTGTCTCAGGTACTCTTTTTGGATAGGATAGTGCCGCTAACTGCCCAGCTACGTCACCTTCACGTTGTCGTCCTTCAGTGAATATAATAAAAAAGGGCACGGGTTCGAGCCTTGGCTATGTGTGTGATGTTTGGATGTCGCTAACTGCCCAGCTATGTGTGTGATGTTTGGATGTCGCGATCAATATAATAAAAAAGGGCACGGGTTCGAGCCTTGGCTCAGCCGGTTCGAGAGGGAGGGAAAGGGGGAAGACGAGGTGGAGAGGTGAGGTGAGGGTATTGGTTAGTTGATCACATGTGTGGATTGGTGGTCATGATGGGGAGGGAAGGGTGGTCGCGAGTTCGAATTTGGGTCGGGGGGGGGGGGTTCACGTGCATGGGAACAAAGGTGGCGGTGCATGGGGTTTGTTCAGGTTGGGTTGGGTTGGCATGAGTTGGATACGATGATTAAAATGGTTACGAGTCTTGATTTAATTAAATTGACCCTGTACGATGACCGATGATAAACTAGAGACACAATGGTTTGATTTGTTTCTTTAAAACGTTAACCGATTACGTTAAATAATATTTGATGTAAATATTTTAATAATGGATGAAACAGATTATATTTATACGCGTTAAAATACTAAAATATCAAATGTTCGGATTGACGGGTTTGTACCTATATATATATACTACAAAGGTGATAGAATGTAAAATAATTTTTTTTTTCCTTGTTATGAAAATTCCATCAATATCATATACGTTATTTCACAAATAATGGCGAACGGTTGTCGGTTTATCTTGGGGTCGCGTCAAGACTAATAATGATTGGCATAATACGTTATCTAAGTTAACAAACCTAGAATTTATGCACCATAATAGTTAAACACGCAGTTTATTTAATGATTTACGTAGGAAACTTACGGGTTGTCACAATATCTTGTTGCTCTAAGTTTCAATATTTGAAATATGAGTTAAACCAAAATCTGAACAAAACCACTCGTTTTGTAATGAAATTTGTACCTACAAAACCCACAATAGATTCGGAGTCGTCCTTTGAGAAAATCAAAATTTTTATGGTCAAACGATCAAAAAGAAGAACATACTACTGAGAAAACACGGATTGGAAAGTCAAAAAATCAAGTGTGGTTTAAGGTGGTGTGACATAACAACTAAGTTATTGGTTTTGAAAATGTTTGTTCAAAAGATATGCCAAATTTCTTTTTGGAGTGTTCAACAAATTTTTCCAATTTTTGTATGAGAATTTTTTTTATTTTTTTTCTTGGTAAATAAAAAATTTTCTTTCTCCTATGGTTTATTAAAACCTTGTATACAAAAATAAAACTTTCATAGGAAAAACAATGAAACCAAAAAACAAAATAACATCTTTTGAAGAAAAATAAATATGAGTATAGTTTTTACCTTGCGATAAACGATAGATAAGTTTATATGTTTTTATAATCTTGTGGATACTGAGTAGATAAGGTCAGAGGTCTTACTTGATGATATATCATGTAGGCTCAGCATGTAATAAAGTAAACTATCTGAATTAGTGATCAACATGGTCTGTGACATTGCACGCTCTTTTAAATATTATCCTATTGCTTGATTACATTTCAGTTAGGTTCAAATTTGTTCACACAACAGTGTTTCATGGGTAGATAAAGTAAACCATTTATGAGTACTTGTTGCTTCCTTTGATTTATTTTGAAAGACTTAAACTTGTTTGATTTTTCTTATTTATCTCAAAATCTTGGACTTTTCCTTTATGTATAAGAAAGTATCGACATGAAAGTTAAGATTTTGGGGTTATGTCTTATTTCTCTTTGGCGCTTCTTTCAAACTTTGGATTCTCTCTGCCTATATGAAAATATTGACCTGAGAATTAAAGTTTGAACAACTTCAACATTTTTTATCTTTCTTTATTTTAGCTAATTCTATTGTCTTATCTACGTATCGAAAGATCGACCTTAAGATGAAGATCTAGCATTCTGATTTCTTTTTGCAGAGGAATTCACAAGTTGCTCTATGTGTAAAATTCAAATGTTAATTTCACATTTTTTCATAAGTCCTTGACTTAGTTGTATTTTAACTCATGATGACAGAAAATCTAAACTCAGTTGACTTCTCTGTAACTTGGTTCAAATATAAGTTGTGTTACAAGTACCTGCTGGGTGTGTCTAGATAATTGGTTGAGAATAGTCATGGATTTTGTAAGTGTAGCTCTCATTACATTCCTAAATCAATCAAAATATAAACAAATATCACATGGCATATGTTGAAAACAAAAATGCATGTGCTTAAGTGGACAACCATACTTATAATCATCATTTGAATCTTTGCATCTATTCAAAAGGAGATGCTTGATTATGACTCAAATGAATATTATCTCAAATTAATTCTATTCTCATGAAAATTTGTTCTTTTAAATCTTTTAGAATAAAAGTTTGTTTCTGTTTCTTGTGTGCTTGTGTGTTTACTTTTTATAAGGCATGATCATTTGAATAAACAAAAGTGCTTAAAATCAAAATTGGAACTTTTGCGAAATCATTTCTTGTGAAAACTACAATTTTATGAATTATTTAAATCCCTTTTTGGACGGACCTTCAAATTTCACAAAATTTTATTCTCTAAAAGGCGATCATCTGCGAATGATCAGGAAATTCCATTCTGAAAACCTCTGCTTGTTTCTCAATCTTTGCTCTTTCTGTTTATAGGTATAGTGTTCTTAGTTGTTTCTTTTCGATTCTTCCTTCGATCCTAAGTTTGTTTTCATTAAAAGGTTAGGGTTTCGATTGTTTATACAACATTGTGTTTCATAGAGAAGTGATTGCTTGTGTTTTTATTTTATAAACTGAAACATTGCGTTTCAATCGTTGAATTCAATGATTTCTGGAAATTTTAAGAAATTGCGAAACGATGATACAATTTTATGAATTATATTTTGCGAAATAGATATTGTGAAATTCTAAAAAAAAAATTCAAAAAATTCATTATTGATATCTTCTCAAATTTTTTATAATGGCTATGGCTTTGAAATTTTCTCCTAAGCACAAGTAGCACTACTAGAAAAAGGGTCTTCCTTGACGCGCGAACAATGACACGCAGTAATTTATGACGCGCAAAAACGAGTGTCATAAAAAAACTGTCATAAATGGTAAAAGTTTAAGAGTAGATGACGCGCAATTTTGCGCGTCATAAAATTTCTGTCATAAATAAAAAAACACGGAGTACACATTTGGCGCGCGTCATCTTTAAACTGTGGTTTTATAATTTTTATAATCCCGCTAATATTTTTGCCCTAAAACCTATCTGCCGCTATTTTTGCCCAAAAACCTATCTGTCGCTATTTTTGCCCTAAAAACTTGCCGCTCACAAAATCCATTCCCGCTCTTCGATTATCCTGCCGCTCCCTCTTCGTTTCTTCTCCGACCCATCATCACCGCTGCCCTCTCCGTTTCTTCTCTGCTCCTTCATCACCGCTGCCCTCATATTTCCACACCATCCTTCACCGGAAAACGGCACTGTAAGTTTCAACTATTTGTTTACGATCTTCAGTGAGTTAGGGTACTTTTTTTAGGATGCTCTTTTTAGGGTTCACGATTCGCAAGATCCATCAGCAACACTACATATTCGCTTGCTCTTTTTAGGATTCACGATCTTCACTGAGTTAGGGTACCAGTTTTTTTTAAGCCGAAATTCTTTTTTAATTTTGACTTTAAAGTTTTTGGGTTTTAATTTTCGGGGATTTTGAGCGTTATTGATATGTTGATTTAGGGAAAACTCAAATGGTTTGGTTAAAAGATGCAACGGATTTCACGGGTTTGAATCCTAATGATTCGGTGGTGGTGGTCAAGGAAGAAGAATTGGGAAATGTAGACATCGCTACTTGGATTATTCTCAATTAGCATCTCAACGAAAACATTCACTGAAACTTTGAGGTATATTCTTGATTTTCTTGAGAAGTAAATACTTTTTTCTACATCAGTTATAACATTCGCTGCTTATTGATTTTGTGTGTATTGTGTCCTTGCATTTGAGATGTGGTTTTCTTGATTTTGATATGTTATGCTACTGTTATAGTGTTATATATATAATTACAATGATAGGGTTTGTAATCTTTACATGTTTCATATGCAGGTGTTATATTGGGTTTATCTCTTGCTTAACACGTGTTATTGGCGGGTTCTATATATGTTTCGTTCTTCAGCAGAGTTTTTTAGTCAAATTGATTTTTTGCTACGGTCGAGACCGTATATGGTGAGTAAAAACACTTTGTATATGTTTGTAGTCCTGAAAAGCATATGGTGAACAATTTGCATATGCTTATACTCGAATTGTTGTTCTTGGGAGTACAATTTTTTGGAGCATAATCTTGGCATAAGTTCAAGTGAATAGTTATGCTCCATTTGATTGTATTTAGATGTGTTTTGGTTTTTTTCTTATGGTTTATTTCATATTGTGAATGCAGGAGTGCTACATTGCTGTTGGTTTATTGTGTTTCTTCCGGTGGTATTTGTAAGTTGTTACTGCCTATTTAGGACTCTCTTTTTTCATGTTTATGGGAAGTGTTTTAGGTTCTTATGATTCTTTTAAAGGTTCTGAGTTCTGATGCAGGGGTATTCTTTTGTGATTGCTTTTCATGTGTAATGCTAAGGCTGTTTGTAAGTTCTTATTGCCTTTTGTGATTATCTTGTTTATGGTTTTCTAAATTATGTTTGGTAGATTACTGCTGCTCGGTTACGTTGGTTATTAGTTAGTTTTTGGGTAGGTCTTATCGTATGCATGAATTTTGGATACTGTCTTAGTTTGTAATCTGTCTTATTCTATAGTTAGTCAGATGCCGTTTTAAGTATTATGATTGCGTTTGATCAAGTGTCGCTTTTCATGTGTCCCTATGTTCGTACTCTTTTCTCTTCTTTTTTTATTTTTGTTCCGTTGTCATCATGTCTGATCAGATAAGTCCACGGAAGAGGAGAAATAATATTTGGTAAGAATCTTAATTTTCTGTCTCCTTTTAGGGCATTTTGTTTTAATTTCTACCCACTTTTGGAGTTGAAGAAGACAACATATCCGTATATTACTCAAATATTGCTATTAATGAAGGTTTGTTTAGTAGATCACCACATATCTTTAGTGTGCACTACTGTTATTTGCTCTTAAATAAATGTGTTGAATGAATTGTCAGACAAACTGTATCAAATATGTCCTATGCTTTACACTCTTGATGAAAATATGAGATGGGTAGAAATATTTTATATTAAATGCATTTTGTAGATGTAAAGATGCCTTTGTTCACATGTGAAAATATTTTATATTAAATGTATGTTGTAGATGTTGTAGATGTTGTGTATGTATGTACTGCCTTTGGTTTGTTTAGAATGTAACTGTGTAAGTTAACTAAGTATTGTCACAATACTATGAATTTTTAATCTTTTGCTGAGTTTCTCAGCTATATTTTTTTAATTGCTTTGAATCATTGGATTAGACGTTGACCTTATGTATGAGCCAAATAAGATATTTCAATTCCAATTCACAAGTTATTGTCTCCTAGGATTTGCATTTTAAATTAGGTTTATTATTGATCATTGTCGGTGTAACTTCGCAGAAACTCATTTCCTTTGATATTTAACCTGCAGATCCATCGTACCCGCACTACACAAGCTGGACATTTTTGAATCACAAGTACTTTCCTAAATAATATTGTCTTTTGTCTGCTGTTCATAATTTACAGATATTTATGTGTTGTGATAAATTGTTTCTATATGCAAATGCTACATAACAAGATGTCTTGAATAACTAAGACGAAAAAGTGGACATCTGTTTTAATATTGTTACAGAGCTGTTAACAGAGGTTGGTTAGTCACTTGTATTTGTATCCATCTGACATCATGTACATCATGTGTTTAGTAACTTTTTTTTATCCAAGTTTGAATATTTAATTATGTTATGAGTTTAGTAACTTTTTATCCAAATTTGAACATTTAATTATGCTTATGTTTTTAATCCAGTGAAAACCATTGCAGATTTGGGATGTTAGAATTATTTGGAGATGGGGTTAGGCTGGATTTGGTTACCAGCAGCAACTGGTACCTGGAATGAGACTGGGTGGCGGTCCTATGCCAAACTTTTCATGTACTTGTTTTGTTCAACAAGGGTAGCAGGAGCAACTGTAACTCCTTGGTGGGAGATATGATTACAAGTAAGTTGCCATCTAGTTAGGAAAAGCTGTTTTAATTCAATAATCCGGTATCTAATAGCTGTGGCGATTGGTATAGAAGTTCAACATCATTGCCACTATTGCATAACGGTTTGTTTTGCTATGCTAGATAAGAAAAATATTTACATGCTGCCAACCTGCTTTGTTTGTAACTATATAGTCAATTTTATATGCATGTTCTCTGCTACCTGCTGTGTTTCACCTCTGTATCTAACAGGGACTACTGTTGAACAATATGATGGACTTTAATACGGATTTATGGGCTTTTGAATCACCCCAATCCGAGTTCGTGTGACCAAGATATGACCAAAACAAGCTTAACGGGTCAAAACACACCTGTCAGGTTACAGCTGCAATTACTAGAAACTGTAGTCATTATTCCAATTGACACACTAGATTCTGAGCAATCTATTTCTGATCAATCGGATCAACATTCTGATAAGGGTTTGTTAATAGGCTGTAGAAATCTATCAAGAAATCACCAATTATTTCCCAACCACCAAAGGCCCACAAATCAATTTTTCCAGAAAACCCAATTCCATGATGACGGGTTTTATGATTTGGCTATGGGCCGAATCCACCAATGTATGGTAGGGGTCCAAATTGGTTTGATCATGGATCCAGAAATGGTTCTGGTCCATCTGGTATGGTGGTAGGTGGGGTTGTTATCAGAATTTTGATAATGGGTATTATGCGGGAAATGCATATTTTCATGATGATTTTTACCCAGAGATTGCAAATGGTTATAACTTAAGTTTTTATGATGATTTTAGTGATCATCAGGTTTCTTTTCCCCAAAAGAAGTTTTCAAAATCAAAAAAACCAAAGCGTGTCATAGAAACCATTTATGATGATGGAACGGTCGATGAATTTGGTAACCCAGTTTCTATTATCATTACCGATCGACACCGTTGTCTTAAGTGCAAGAAAAGAGGACACATGTACACAAATTGTCCATTGATGAAAAATCTGGTTCTGTATCAGATGGTTATCAATCAGACAAACCTGCCTCTATTGGACCTGAAAAACGAGTTAAGTTTGTTGATGATAAAGGATTGCTTCATAATGAGTTAAAATCATCTGTTTCTGGTTATAAAAAATCAAAACATGGTAAGAAACAAGAAGGTGAATCTGAAAAGATAAAATCAATCTTAAAAATTGTGAAGCATCATCATCCAATCAACAGAGAGATAACGTGGGTACCGAGACGTGCTTCCACTGCAGGTCATGATTTTGTTGAAGATGACGAACGACCCAAAACTTCAAGCTTGGGTCATTCCCGAACTAATTAATTTCTTTGATGTGTGCAGGGAGCTCCAAGACAGTCCGTAAATAACCTATGGGTAGTCGATAGTGGAGCGTCCCGGCACATGACTGGTGGCATTTCCTTACTCCAAGACGTCAAATCTTTTAATGGAGGAAATCTTACTTTTGCTGGTAATAAAGGAGGTCAAATCACGGGTATCGGAAAGTGTGACAATCCGTCCGAAAATACCGGGTCAAACCTATACTTTAACTATATATATATATATATATATATAGGTATATACATGTGTCTAACTTGAACTAGTAGTAATATTAGTAAATACTGTGCACGTAAACGTCCACCCTTGACAAATTCTCACGTTTGCACCGGAAAAATAAACCCATAACAAAATCAAAAGTTCACCACGAGATCGGTGGAACTTTAATAACAAGATCAAAAGTTCACCACAAACCCATATAAATGACTTTTATATTTTACCAAAACAGTGTCGTGAGAAAATCACACCGACACTCGACAAGGTCTTTAAGCGAACATTTTATTTAAAACTTTAGTTAGTTTTAATAGTATAAAATATACAAACTCGAAGCGAATCAAAACAATTATTTATTTTCTGAACGCGGTACGCGAGCAAATAAAATAAATAAAACTAAAATTTCTAAATAATTAATCTACGACCAAAAAGATAATTGTTTATCAATATTGAAGCCTCGTAATTTATTTAGAAACCTGTCTCGACCAAAACGGTAGGACGATTCGGTATGAATCGCCTATACCCCGAATTGGGCCCAACACGGCCCAATAACGCAAAACGAACAAACCGAGCCTAAAAACATGACCCGACGAGTCAGCCGACAATATAAAACTCAAATATATCGATCCCAACTAATTTTGGTGAATAACAAAATAAACCGCGCAAAAATCGGAGAAAGCTCCGCATACAGGCCCGACACAAACTACACCGGCCCGACAAACGTTTTTAACAATTTTCGGCACGTTCAAAGTTTCCGTCAACTTTTTAGTGGTTATGTCTGTGGAAACCCTACATTTATATTTTATAGTTCTATGAAATATCCGGGTAAAGTTGTTAGTTTTTATAAAACTAATACCACCTAATTACTTAAACCCCATAAAATATCTAACTAACTCATCTCCTAACCTAGGTTAACTACCTAACCTAACCATGGTTGGAGTTATTTAACAAATCTACCTAAAGATATCATCACATGTTCTAAAACTATTTACACCATCCCCATTCATCCACTTTCACACACAAACCCACTACAAAACCACCACCATCACTGTCATCATCGTCCATTACCACCGCCATCATCAACCTTCATCATCATCGTCATTAGTTGCCATCACCACCATCATCAACCGCCGTCACCATCAACCGCCACCACCGCCACCATCGACCACCGTTACCATTTCTCCTAGCTTGCTAGTCGCAAGCTTCTAAAACTTATTTCATTTACATCTCTTTTGTTTAAAACGTTAACCCGAAAGATCCATTTGAGTCTTGATGATCCAACTCGAATTCTGGGTTAAAAACCCACATAAAATGATAACTTATCTTGTTTTCTTTTGCCTTTAAGTGATCAAACCACGTGTGATGTTCGAAGGGGCTTAATATTGTCACATTGTGGGTCTCGTGGTTAGAAAAATCGAGTGATGAGCCGAATGGTATACCCAAAAGTATCTAAACCCGAGGTTGATACACAGAACGGTTATTATTTTATGTTAATAAAAATGGTTACCTAAAAACCATAAGATGGGCATACATAACTAAAATGGTCATTTGAACTCCTAAACACTTATAAAAATTCAAAGTAGTAACTAATAACACTTATAGAATATAAAGAAATGATAACGTATACGTATGTCATCTATATACTAATTGTTGACTAAATTAGTTAAAAACAACAAATTCATCGATGGCAACTATCTAAGTTTAATCATACTTATATTATTGTTAACCGAGCAAACAACATCGTAAACTAGTTTTGTTGATGAAATGAACGACACGAAGAAATGGTTTGGACCTATTTAC
>JBCNJP010008951.1:0-13790 GCA_039602395.1 Deinandra increscens subsp. villosa
ACCTTCATTCCTCTATTAATCTATTACGATTAAAAAGACGCTCTACATCACAAATGTAGTAAAGTTTAAAAGGTCATAAACTCAATATAAATTTTCTAAAAGGAGTGGATGATCTAATTGTGTCCGGTATCTTGTTAATCTTCTTAACATGACATGTTTGAATATATATTGTTTTGTAGTACCTACCAAGGTTCCAACCTGAAAATCTTGAACACAACAAGATCTTGTACGAGAGAGTTAACGAACTAGCGACAAAAAAAGGGTGCACAACTTCACAGCTAGCATTGGCATGGGTTCACCACCAGGGAAATGACGTTGTGCCCATTCCAGGAACCACCAAGATTGAAAACATTGAAAAAAATATTGGCGCTTTATCTATTAAGTTAACACCAGAAGAGATGGCTGAACTTGAGTCCGTTGCATCAGCTGATTCAGTCAAGGGGGCTCGATATGGTGAGGGTTATGCAACGTATCTCAACTCTGAGACTCCTCCATTGTCATCATGGAAAGCTTAATCGACGTCACGAGTCTTTGTTTATCAATTCGTTGATACGCACCCTGCATATCATTTTAGTTTTCCTGTTTGTGTGTTTTAGTTTTTTAATATCGGCTAAACTTGAGCAGTGTGTGGCTTTTGCTGCATTTAGTATTGAGAAGAATAAATGAAAGGAGTGTATTAATGTTTGGAATTGTGTTTGATGACTAGGCCAGAATGTCACACTATCAACCAAATACAATTTATATGTGGGACTGTTATGTGACTATTGCACTATAAAGTTTTTTTAAAGCTAAATCTGGATTTGCTAGACGTGTGTTGGAGTACGGTGTAGTGGAGAAAACACGGATACATAAAAAAATTGTATTGATATAAAATAACACAAGGAAAATGAAAATACAAAATTAATGTCTAATAACATTAAAGCTACACGACTTTAGATGGCACGCATACATGTTCTTCTGTTACGGGATCTCTTGAATAACTTCATCATGTATCGCATGACGCACGATGCATTACAATCTTATAAACACACACACATATATATAGAGGCAAATTATTGTATAAAGGGGAATTTCCGTACAAAGCATTCGAAGGTTGCACAACCGTTAATTTACGTCATGTCGGTATATCTAACGGACATGTTCTTTCTCGCCTCTTAAACTTATTCTATCCATTTTTTTTCTATCTTAAACTTATTCTTAAACTTGTGGCTGGTGCACATAGAAATCAACATTTTCCCTTAACAACTTCTCAAATCTAAATACCAACCTCTATAAGACATTTCTTTGAATTTTAGTACGAAAGATAACATATTGTAAAACCACAAAGAGAAGTGGATATTCCAACATGAAAGAAGTTTAGATGCGGAACAATACCTCTTCATCCATGAGGACCATCTTACGGATATTTTTTTTGATCTTTAATCCAGCCACGTTATGTGTTGTAGATATGTTTAGTGATTAGGTTAGTAATGATTTTCATCTCTCTTTTTTATATAAATCAGATCATAACCTAATGATCGGTAATATGATAGCTTACCAAACAACTATTCTGAATTTTGGGACAAGTCCACATTCATCCTAATCTTGTGATCATTGAAGCTGAATTTTAGGGTGGTTCAACCTTTTGGAGGAATATTGAGGATGATAGATAGTATATTCTTGTGAAATCAAATGGATTGTTAGTAATCGTCGGTTCTACCCGCTGATTATCTTTTCATTCACTGACTGATCTCTAATCTTTGAAGGTATGTTACTCCTTCAGATTTAGTATGATTTCTTCAGATGGTTTCTCCCAATGGTTAGCTATCTAAATATAAAGGTTTGAACTTTCTTCTCTTTATCTATTAACTTGGTTCATGAGTTAGCTGGTTCACAAGTGATTTATTCAAGAATCTTATTATGTTTATTAAGCTTTTAAAAAAAAAACTTTAGGCTTATGGTTCCACCTCTTGAAATCTTGAATTTCGTCCTTAAATAATATGCTGATATTTCAAAAAAAAAAAAACTTTTGTCTTCTTATATATTTGTTGGAATTGGTTGATTGGTTTTGTTCGAAATTGTGTTTCAAGGTTATGATTATGTTGCTTAAAGCTATGATCAAGAAGATTTTTCTTTTCTTGAGTTCGTTTTGTGATTAGTACGAGATTCACCATTGTTTTATGAGCTCCTATCTGTATTGCTCTACTTAAGCTAGAGCATCCGCTGTTAATAGGACCAGGTGCTTCGGGTATGTCATGTTGTGCCAAAATTCTATTATGTTGATCTTGTGCATTAGGGTTGAGAGTAATTACGGAGTTATTGAGCTTATGTGGGTTTGACTTTGTGAAAGTCAACAGAATCCAATGTACAACTGATGTTACTGGGTTGATTTTGTGAAAGTCAACAGAATCCAATGTACAACTGATGTTACTGGGTTGATTCTTTCAGGTGAGTGTTTTTTGAACAAGACATATGTGGTTGGCTATGCACATATGGTCTTGGGACGGCATAATGATAGTCTTGGGTTATGTAAGGCGGTATTCAGATACTTACATTATTGGGTTCATACCCATAACCAAGCTTTTATCACCAAGACTTCTTTTTCTAAGTTACTGCAGTGGTAGGAGGATTGCAGGTCTACTGTGATTGCTGTTTGGATGGAAGATTTCTACACCAAGGATATTGCGCTCAAGATTAAGTGGATTTTTGTTGCTTGGTTACTTAAGGTTTGGTTTAGCTATAATCTTTGTGTCCACTTCTGGGTATTGTTTGTTTTTTTCAGGGATATTAGAATTTTGATGTATAGATTTCATTTTCCTAGATGGATAGATAGATCAATCTTTAGCCTTGGTCATTTTCCCATTTTTTTAGGCCGAGATCTCTTTTTGGGATGGGTTAGTAGTTGGGTTTATCCTGAAACAACCATTGCCATTTAAATGTAATTTTTTTTTTGTGATCAATACAATTTAGCGGGGTACCGTCTCCGTCAAACAAAAAAATTAAGTACAATATTCTTTTTATTTGATTTTGTTTTGTTTTGCTTAATCGCAGGTCGTCGCCAAGAAGATTAAGGAGAGTTGGTGATGTGCAGGTGTTGAGAGGAAAGCAAAACAATGAAATCGGGTGGCAGGTGCGAGAAGACATATTAACATTTGATGGTTGTTCATATGAATATGTACCGCATGTAATTTTTAATACTCATCTCCTACACCTTGTGTGGATTGTTTTAGTTTTTGTAATAGAATCTACTTATTACGTGTCAGAAATATGAAATTTAGACGTTTATTATACAGAAACTGAAGAGATTTCACAAGAATCTCAACAATTACAACCAGAAACAACCAATCATCAACACGATGACAAGAACAGAAAACTCTTTTACACTCAAAGAAAACACCACTACGATCTAACGGACACAAGGATTCAATAAGACACGATGAATCCTTCAAGAAACCCTAGACCAGTGGTAGAAAGTGCAGAGAAGATTGAAGATGAGAACGGAGCATGAAGACTCTTCGCATCGTTAACCCTAAAAGACTCACAGCAACTTCTCTTATACTCCAAGAGCACCAAGCAGTTGTAACAACCTACCGACCTCATCAGCTTGCTCCAACAATAAGCCCAACGGCAGCAACAACAGCTGGGCCATGGGCCAACAGGCCCATGACATCTACAAAGAAAACCAAACCAACAATAAAACTGGCCCAAATAGGATAAACAAAAAATATAAAACTTTATATTTTTAACACCCCCCTTCAGTTTTATTGTTGAAAACATCAAACATATTTAGTTTTTTACAAAAAACTTCATGTTGTTGAACCAACAACCCTTTTGTAAACAAATCTGCTAATTGCATTTTTGAAACAACACTCTCAACCTTTATACAACCTTTCATGATTTGGTCACGCAAAAAATAAAGATCAAGTTCAAAATGCTTAGTTCTATCATGAAATACAGGATTAGAAGAAATGGAAATAGCAGCATTATTATCACACATAACAGAAACAGGTAAGTTAACAGTTATGTTTAGCTCACTTAGCAAATTCACAAGCCACATAATTTCACAAGTACCAGCACACATAGCTCTATATTCAGCTTCCGCTGAAGATCTGGAAATAGTACTTTGTTTCTTACTTTTCCAAGATATTAATGTTTTACCTAAAAAAACACAAAACCCAGTTACAGATTTTCTAGTTTGTAAACATTTAGCCCAATCTGCATCTGTATAAACCTGGATGTCATTTAGAGACCCAGGAACAACGAGAATACCCATTCCTGGAGATTTCTTAAGGTACCTAAGTAATCTTAACGCAATTTGAAGATGACCATTAGTCGGTTTATGCATGAACAGACTCAAGAAGTGTACCGAATATGCAATGTCTGGCCTGGTGTGAGACAAATAAATCAATTTACCTATTAATTTTTGATAACCTGTCACATTATGTAAAACTACATCATTTTTTCCACATAAAGAGGATAAAACATAATTCTGCTCTATCGGACAGTTAACAGGTTTACTACCAGTCAAACCAAACTCAGCTAACAATTCAAGACAATATTTTCTCTGAGACAAACACAAACCACCACTAGTATTAATAACTTCAATACCCAAGAAATACTTAAGAATACCAAGATCTTTAATTTTGAATTTAGAATTTAATGCCTTTTTAACATTTTCTATCTCTGAAACACTATTTCCAGTGATGACAATGTCGTCTACATATACTAACAACACAAAAAACATTTTTAGATGACATAACAAACAAAGAATGATCACATTTACTTTGAACAAAACTGAGATCAAACAACACCTCAATCAATTTTTCATACCACATTCTAGGGGCCTGCTTCAGACCATAAAGAGACCTATTCAGTTTACAAACTTTAGTCTCATTACTAGAATAATAGCCTTGAGGTAATGTCATATACACTTCTTCATTTAAGTTTCCATATAAAAATGCATTGTTAATATCTAATTGAAATAAAGGCCATTTATAGGACACAGCAATAGTTAAGACACATCTAACAGTAACCATCTTAACCACAGGAGAAAAGGTTTCATCATAATCTATTCCCTCTTTCTGACTATAGCCCTTAGCAACTAATCTGGCTTTATACCTTTCTATTTCACCTGATGACTTATATTTAATTTTATAAACCCACTTACATCCTATAGGTTTTCTATTTTTAGGTAGGTCCACAAGAGGTCCAAGTATTATTTCTATGTAAAGCCTCAATCTCATCATTCATAGCTGTAACCCAGTTCGGGTCTTTAACAGCTTCACAATAATTTCTTGGTTCACTACTTTTGTTTAAACTTGTAGCAAAACACTTATTTTCAAAAGAAAGATTTGAGTAATTTACAACTTTTTCAAGACCATATTTAACTTTCCCTTCAATTACAAAATCATTCAAAGATTTAGGTAAAGTAGAAACTCTTCCTGACCTAGTCCTAAGAGTGACAGATGGTATTTCTGAAATATCACTTCCCTCAGATCTAACTGTTTGTTCACTCATAAGTTCAACAATTTCATTTGTTTCATGTCCTACATCACCCTCAGCCCTTCCAGGGGCTGATCCTGAGCTACTGGGTAAAGTAGACTCGCCACTTCCTACCCCCCCTGCAGTAGACTCAGGAGGCAACCCCGGTGACTGAGGCCCATGATGAGGAATGTCAAGATCACGAGTTTCATCATTGGGACCTCTGTCACCCTTAGAATTTGAAAAATCATTTGAATCATACAGGTCAAAAAAATGAATAACATCAATATCAGAAGCAACAGGTTCATCCAGATTAGCTGACTTAGACTCAGTTTTAAAAGGAAATATAGATTCATAAAATCGCACATCTCTTGAAAAAATGACCTGTTTATGGTCAAGGCTCCACAACTTATAGCCCTTTTTATTATGTGAGTAACCAAGAAACACACATTTTTCAGCATGAGTGTCAAACTTGTTTGAAATATTTAACACTGTACTGAAACAAAGACAACCAAAAATTCTAAGGTGACTAAGAGAAGGTTTGAAGCCATAAACAAACTCATAAGGAGTCTTCCCACCTAAAACAGAAGAAGGAGTACGATTAATCAAGTAGGCAGCAGTTAAAACACATTCACTCCAAAACCTAAGAGGCAATTTACTCTGAAACAGCAAGGCTCGAGCTACATTTAACAAATGCCTATGCTTCATTTCAACAATACCATTTTGTTGAGGAGTATATGCACAAGTTGTTTGATGGACAATGCCTTTGTTTATCACAAAATCAGAAAACTGTTTATTAACAAACTCAGTTCCATTATCGCTTCTAAAAACTTTAATTCTCTTATGAAATTGTGTCTCAACTAGATTATAAAACATTTGGACATTTTGAAAAACTTCACTTTTATGTTTTAACAAAAAAACCCAAACAGCCCTTGAATAATCATCAACCACAGTCAAAAAATATCTATATCCTTCTCTACTTTGAGTTTTATAAGGACCCCAAACATCTAAGTGTACAAGATCTGTAGGTCCGGAAATCTCCCCAAACACACGATATAATGATCTAACACGAGTGCGGAATCCTCGTGAGAGATTGATTCAAGAAAATAGTAGATGAAGAGATTGGATCTTAGAGAAAGATCGAATCTTGAATGGAAATCCGTCTACTATGAAGCAATGAAAGGCTGATCGTAAACACTATCTCTCTTGAAGAAATCGTAAACACCAATATCAAATGCTTACCTTGATCATAAACATGAGGTGGTATTTATACCACCTCTTACAAGCACATGGGCTAATCATAAACCCAATAAGCCCAATCATAAACCCAAGCCCATGCCCAATCTAATAGTAAACTAGCCTAAACATATAAAACTAGCCTACTAATCTAATTAAACCCTCTAAGCCCAGCCCAACATATTTAATATTACAAGCCTCATAATCTAGCCTCTACAATCTTCCCCTAGGCTTGTGATATTAAATTTCTTCGATCTTTGAAAATCTTCTTCTTGACTGGCTGGCAAAGACGTTGATGAAGATTCTTTCCGCAGAAATCTTCAACGGGTTTCATGACGGGCACTTGGGACTTCCTCTTGATCAGCATCTGCTCGAACTTCTTGAATTGAACAATCAATGAAATGGAGGACTCTCATTGACTTGCTTCTTTTGAAAGCACTGGTTCTTGCTGAATCTTCGGTAACTGTCTTGAATCTCCAAAACAATTAGAGGGTTGAAATTTTGAAAACCCCTAACTTTGAAGAATTTGATTGTTGAACTTCAAACTTCATGAGTTCTGACTGCTCTCTGTATCATTTTCTTCAACGAGACTTGAAGTCTTCAGCTTCCCCTAAACATGTGAACATCTTCTTTGAAGCTCTTTTGAAAAAAACTTGAAAAGACACCAACAACTTCCCCTGAACACATGCTTATTCAGATAGAAGTCTTGTCCGGCTGGTTCTTTAACTTTGAGCAGCAGCGGCATCTTTCTATCATCAACCTGTCTGACACACATTTGAAAAAATATACACCAACAGACATTTGATGACTGGTCTTTGGGTTAGAAGGTAATTATCATCAGTTCAGATGATTCAAATTAATATTATTTTAACCAAAAACCCTAATATAGATTACGGGTTTTCTTATAAAACTTCCCCTGAACCCAAGACCTTTAAAGACTTCCCCTTAGCTGATAACTTCCCCTCAGCTAAGGACTTCTCCTGAGATAATACATATTATCTTCGAGTTCCCTTCAGATACTATGTATTATGGAAGTCTTTTCATTAGATAATAAGTATCATCCTCGAGTTCCCTTCGGATAATACTTATTATCCTCCCCCCTTCCCCTAAAAATTTGTCAAGATCTGACGGAGGAAATCTTTTCCATTAGATAATAAGTATCATCCTCGAGTTCCCTTCGGATAATACTTATTATCCTCCCTCCTTCCCCTAAAAATTTGGCAAGATCTGCCGGGGGCATATGGTCATGCATTAAAACCCATGAATAACACATTTTGACTTCTCAAATCAACCTGGCCAAGACGAAAGACAAACACAAAGAACTTAAAACTCACACAAGAAAGATAAAAATAGACAAATACTTACCAATATCAAACATGAGAAAGTTTACAAGGGATCAACCCATATGAATCTGACTGAGGAACCCTTTTCAGCTTCAGTTACTCGACTAGTCCAGGTGATTGCCGGTATGTTTGTCCGCTTTAAACTCAAACCCGTTTAATCCCAACCGAATGCGTCATGCTTAATATAGTACATTATTACCGTCATGTTTAATTGTCCCCACACCCAAGCGTACACAGCAAAACCTACCCAACCTCAGAGTTTATTGAGGATTCACAAACCCCCAACTTGAGGAACCATGCACCACCGCTATGACTACCATTTATTTTCATTAACCATCAGTTGGTGATCAGGTCGGCCGCTAAGCACGCAAAGAAGACCAACTGAGTGATTATTTTTCATTTTCTTTTCTTTTTCATTTTTCATTTTTTTTTTCATTTCTTTTTCTTTTCTTTTAATAATGTGGTGTAGTCATGACAGCAAAGACATGGCATGTGAGAAAGTGAATACTAGGTAATTACCACTCTCAACCCATTTTTGTCGGGACTCAGTCTTTTAAACCATGCAACCTAGGATGGGAAACTAAACACATATATCTTTTAAGTTCACTGCACTTACATTGGAGGTCATAAGTTTAGGTCGAGCCTACCGAGCATATCACCGTGGAGTTTGCCTTTCACTTCCGCCTTACGCGTGTCAGCCATCTCCAACCCGGTCATTCATTTTACTTCCCCTAAACTTCTCAAAAACAAGACACAAACAATGAAACACAAACAATTAAAAATTGAAAAGCACACTATTTTTGAGGGGTCAACTTTTTCTTCATCTTTACATTTCTTCCCCTTGCTTTTTGATTTTTAATGTCACAATTTTGTGAACATCATTTTTTCAATTTTTATTTTTTTTATTTTATTATTATTTTTTTTTTTTAAAACAATAAAGATAAAACACACAAACACACTTAAAAGAACAAAACACAAAATTTTGAAGACATCTGGCCAAGCTAACTTTCAAAGTATTGATTTTGAAAATTTTAGAAAATTGGGTTTCATGACATGCACACTTCATTGCATTTGAAGTCAAACACTTCAACAAATAATCACCAAGTGAAAATTTCAGAAAAATTGGTTTGGCTCAAAACACCCTTTGTTGCCTCATCATTCAAACAACCAAGTTAAGAACAGTACCTTTCATGCTGATTTTGACATTTTACCTCTCAAAGAGACATACCTTCCATTGTATAGATTACTTGACATGACATGAAGATACGTCTCGTAAACTGTGCCTGGAACAATCACTTATCAACAAACAAATTAGTAATAAAACCGTTAGTGATAATCCTCCTTGACTGTTCCTGCACAGAGTGAGAGATTAGTTAGCCATTGGTACCCAGGCCATTGTTTTTCTGGGTACACCTGAGGAATCAATAAAGGATACTTCTTGTAAGAACATCCCCTTTGAAAAATCAGGAAGTTGGGATGAAACTGCCTTGATTTTTGGTTTCCAAATTCCAGGTGATTTAACATTTGTTTTAGTCACTATTGGAGTTGTGACTTTAGGTATTTCAACCTTCTTTGTTTTAGATTCATTTTTCAAAACAGTTTTTGTTCTAGTCACCTTTTGAGTTGTGACTTTAGGTATTTCAACCTTCTTCGTTTTAGCTTCATTTTTTAAAACAGTTTTAGTTACCTTGGGAGGGGTAACTTTGGGCTTCTCAAGCTTTGGTTGTTTTGAAAATGGTTTCTTCACCTGTTTTTGGAAATTTTGGTAGCTTGGAAAACTGTTGTTTTGATTCAAAGATTTTCTTTCAGCTTTGGCAGCACCCCAATGTTGATCAGAAAGTTTAACCTTAGGAGTAATAGTCTTCATTGCCTTAGGTTTCTGCACCATCATCGGCTTCGACTCAACTGACTCCTGAGATGAAACCCTTTGACTTTGCGGATAGTAGGGTTCATAGTGGCGATACAGACAGTTTCTAGCAATATGACCTGCAATGCCACAATTAAAGCAAGTCTGCTTCTTTAGATAGAAGTCAGACATGTACCCATTTGTCTTTGGTGGCTGATATGGATCTGGTTTGCCTTGTGTCTGCTTCGTTGCCTTGTCAGCAGCTTCAGATTTGACTTTCTGCTGGTTCCTGGAAGCCTGAGTAGAACCTGTCCTCATCGTCTTTGTGCTTTCTGGATTATTTGACGTTGAAGCATCATTCTTGCAATCACAACGGCAACTGCATGATCCAACTGAAGAAATGGGAGACACAGCTACTCCCTTGAGTTTTTCACTCTTCACTCCAGCTGTTGGCTTCACACTCGGATGCTTGATGGTGATCTTTGGCTTCTCAACTTTCGCTTCACCTATCACTCCATCAGTTAATCCCTTGAACTTGGAGGAGAAGGATGGTAAGTCATACCCAACATCTGGTTCTTGGTCAAACATAGATCCAGATGTCATAAAGATCTTCCCCTCAGGCCGGGTTGTCAAGATCACCTTTTCCCTTTTCACTTCGTCAATTACTTTGAAGCATGGGGTTTCAATTTTAGGGTATGGTTTCAACTCTACCCCAGCTTCATCAGACTTGGAGCTATGACATCTGTTATACTCCTGGCACTCAGCATCATCTCTTGATACATCCTCTATTCTCCCTTCACCATATGTCATGTTTGCCTCGTTGTCTATTTCCTCTTGAGTCAATGGTGTAGTTCCAACCAAGACACTATCAATAGGAGGAGCAGCTTCTTTATAATCTGACTTGGTTCGTTCAACTTGATCCTCACTAAGAAGTATTCCTATAATGTCTCTGGGAACTGGTGGAGGAATAATGCTGTTTGCAGCCAAGGCCTTATCAGTCTTTTCTGATCCAAATCCAGGTGTGTGTTTCCCAACTTGACCACAAATAACAGCATGTGACAATTCTTTTCCAGCATCGAGCATTCGCTGATTTCTTTCCTGATTGCAATCAAACTTGACTTGCAGCTCATCAAATTTTTGTTGCAGTTCATTTAGTGTCTGTGTAAGCTCAGATATCTCAATCCTAGCCCGATCATGTAAGATAGTCTTCTCCGTTGCTAGCTTCCGATATTTCTCAATGTCTAATTTCTGAGCTTTAACCTTCTCTTCATTCTTTTGCCATCTACCTTTAAAGGAACTCCTCTCGTATTTTACCTCAAACAATTCTGACTGAAATTTTTTACAGATTTGCCTAAGTCCAGGAATTATGCGAGCACAGGTAGGATTAGGGCACATCTCAGCATCTTCGTCCTCAAATATATTCTTTTCTTCAACCGAATCCATTTTCTTTCTTCTGAAAATCTTGAAAAATCTGCAAAAAACGGCAAAAACGGCAAAAGTACTATTCAAAGAATAGTGTCAAAAACTTAAAACTGAAAAACGGAGGCCTTCGGAGTGGAATTTGGGGGTCCAAACGAGCTCCCCTGGACGTTAGTCTGGGGTAATTCTGGGGCTTGTTGTCACGAACGTCGTGTAAAAATTTGAGCTTCTAACTCCAAACGAGTCAAAAGTTACGCCCGTTTCCGTGAAAGTGAGAAAAAGTGACTTTTTGCCGCAAACAACACTGTTTACGATTAAAAACACCTGATTACGATCAAACAAGCCGATTACGATCGTAAATAATGATTACGATCGAGAACACGTTTCCGTTGACACGTCACGATCGCAAACACTGAAACCGCCTTAAGAATCGTAAACTGAGATTACGATTCAGTGATTACGATCGCCGGGGTCGTAAACACTGTTTCCGATAACAGACAGTCGTAAACTCCAGTACAACTAACAAGTACAGTCGTAAACGATTATCTTCAAGTCGTAAACACTTCAAAGTCTGAATCTTGAACTCGTAAACAGGCAATCTTCAAGAGAAACCCAGAAACACCAGTCGTAAACCCCAAGAACTGATGAACACAGCAGCTGCAGCAGTCGTAAACACCTGAAACACCCTCGAATCTTCAAAAACTCGAACACAAACCCAGAAAACGCTTGAATCTATATCGTGAGAACCTCGAATCTAAGATTCTTAGCTCTGATACCAATTGTAGGTCCGGAAATCTCCCCAAACACACGATATAATGATCTAACACGAGTGCGGAATCCTCGTGAGAGATTGATTCAAGAAAATAGTAGATGAAGAGATTGGATCTTAGAGAAAGATCGAATCTTGAATGGAAATCCGTCTACTATGAAGCAATGAAAGGCTGATCGTAAACACTATCTCTCTTGAAGAAATCGTAAACACCAATATCAAATGCTTACCTTGATCATAAACATGAGGTGGTATTTATACCACCTCTTACAAGCACATGGGCTAATCATAAACCCAATAAGCCCAATCATAAACCCAAGCCCATGCCCAATCTAATAGTAAACTAGCCTAAACATAATAAAACTAGCCTACTAATCTAATTAAACCCTCTAAGCCCAGCCCAACATATTTAATATTACAAGCCTCATAATCTAGCCTCTACAAGATCACCTAAACATAAACTCTTATGATCACTTAATGGAAATGGTTCCCGATGTTGTTTAGCCCTATGGCAAACATCACATGGACCAGAAAGATTTGTAATGTCAATCTTATAATGAAGCTTGAGCATCTTAAGAGCCATTTCAGAGGGGTGCCCCATTCTAGCATGCCAAAAATCACACGATTTACTAGAATTACTATGAACACCATGAGACTTAACAGACTCACCACAAAGATACAAACCATCTAACTGATTACCAGTCCCCAGGATTTTCTTGGTTAACAAATCCTGAATGTAACAACAGTTTTCATCAAACTTAACAGTTAACTTACTATCTCTTGCAAGTTTATACACAAAGATCAAGTTAACACAATAGTCAGGTATGACAAACACATCATACAAAGTTATGTTTTTATTAAGTTTTAAATCACCAACTTTAGAAACAATAGCACTAGTGCCATTTGGGTGTTTAACAGTAACATTGTATTCAGAAACATCCATTACATTTACCATGCCTTTATCAGTCATAACCATATGCTGATTTGCCCCCGAATCAATGATCCACCCATTTTTGCCATTAACAACCTCATGACTAGAAAATGAATATAACCTAGGACACACACAGGTAGAGCAAACAGACCTACCAGACACATTTCCCCCAGGCAACCCATCATTTCCTTTTTCAGAAAGAAGACTTAAGAGTTTAGACATCTGAGCAGCAGTGAGAGAATTAACTGGATTGAAAACAGTATTATCAGCAGAGTCTGAAACATTATTCATGTTACTTGTATTTGCTCTCTTAGACTGTCCCCCCTTAGGTTTCATCCAAGGGGGATAACCAATGATTTCAAAACATTTTTCAACAGTATGCCCCACTTTGTTACAGTGGGTGCATCTCAAATTTGGATTAGGAGTTCTAACAGGTTTCTTCTTATTATCAAAAGATGTAGTGGTTCTAGAGACAAATCCCATAGAATTATTATGACTTTTAGCACTGCCACAATTTCTATGAGACTCCTCCCTAGATAGAACCGAAAAAGCCTCTTTAACAGAAGGTAACTCAGATTGAATTAAGAG
Organism: Deinandra increscens subsp. villosa; assembly: GCA_039602395.1. Classification (NCBI taxonomy): domain Eukaryota; kingdom Viridiplantae; phylum Streptophyta; class Magnoliopsida; order Asterales; family Asteraceae; genus Deinandra; species Deinandra increscens. The sequence goes on from JBCNJP010008951.1 coordinate 13,593, forward strand.
ATTAGTTCTAACAGATTTATAACTCTCATCAAGACCCATTAAAAATTGCATTAACTTTATCAAATGTGTGAAATCATTGAATTTTTTAGAGGCATCACAAGTACAAGTAGGAATTTGAAGAATTTGATCAAGTTGCTTCCACATCATATTCAATTTATGATAATACTCAGTAATAGACAATCCAGTTTGGTCAAAAAC
>JBCNJP010008952.1:0-34754 GCA_039602395.1 Deinandra increscens subsp. villosa
GTACCAACTCATTCTAACACACACCTATTTATACTCATTGACTAACTACTCAGCGTACCACGTGGTACGCAGGACCATATGGTCCGCCGGACCATATGATACGTCACCTATGATATAGTCACTACAACACATTATAACACGCTCACATAGATACAATACACGAGACACGTCATAGCATAGGTATATGCTCTAACAGAAGGTCTTTATTCTCCCACAGGTCCCATCTGCTGATGACGCTAAAGTCAAGATACCAAAACCTTTAGAAAAATATGTTGAATCTGACTATGCTGCTCTCAGTCGCTATAAGGCATATTGGACTCTACAGGTTGCACTTCCAAGCAATTTTTATGTACTTGGTTCAGTTACGTATTGCTATGAAGGTTACAGATTCGGTCAAGAAGAAGAAACTTATAATATCGTAGCCGCTCATGGTTATTTTGGCCGATTGATCTTCCAATATGCTAGTTTCAACAACTCTCGCTCTTTACATTTCTTCCTAGCTGCTTGGCCTGTAGTAGGTATCTGGTTCACTGCTTTAGGTATCAGTACTATGGCTTTCAACCTAAATGGTTTCAATTTCAACCAATCGGTAGTTGATAGTCAAGGCCGTGTAATTAACACTTGGGCTGATATCATTAACCGTGCTAACCTTGGTATGGAAGTTATGCATGAACGTAATGCTCATAATTTCCCTCTAGACTTAGCTGCTATTGAAGCTCCATCTACAAATGGATAAGACTTTGGTCTGATTGTATAGGAGTTTTTGAACTAAAAAAGGAGCAATAACGCCCTCTTGATAAAACAGGAGGGAAGCTATTGCTCCTTTTTTTATTTAATTTGCCTTACATAGTTTCTTTCAAAATAACAAGGACTTTTTATAGTTTAGTTCGATTTGCGTGTTTTTTATTTGTATTCATTTATATAATGGGTTTCTATATCATATACTTTTCCCAATATTTTATGAAGTTTGATTTCCAATACAATTTCAATCGAAAATGGATAAAAATGAAAATTTTGCTTATTTATTACTTTTCGTTATTACTTTTCTTTATTATTTTATATTTCTTTATCAAATAATAAAGAAATAATATGCTTTTTTTATGTTTTATGTGAATGGAAAAATAAAATATAGTAAGACTATATAATTAAAATTAAAATATAGTAATACTAGAAAATAGTAGAGGGGCGGATGTAGCCAAGTGGATCAAGGCAGTGGATTGTGAATCCACCATGCGCGGGTTCAATTCCCGTCGTTCGCCCAAAGGTTATTAAGCAATACATTGTTATGTTTCTTACCTTGGTTCAGTTAGGTATTGCTCTCATGTACAATCAAGCAAACCTTTAGTAGGATCCGTTTCACGGTTTTACATGATTTGATTAGATACGATGTTAACAACTTTGTTTTCACATAATTGAACAGCTCATTCTGGAAGTATAGTTTCAGCCTCATTCAATTAGTGATTTGGATACTTTAATTTTGAAGTGATCTTAAAGTACAACAAATTACATCCCCATTGCCAACAAACATTCACTATAGATTACCAATCGTTCCTATCTTTAAGGATGACCACCAAGCTGATAGTTTGTCGCTAAAGGTTGTTTGATTTGTAGTGAAATCAAATGATAACATATATTATAACTTCGTTATATAGTATTCGCATGCACTACAAAATTCGTTATTAGCAAACCTTAACAACATTTATTTATTTTGAATGGCAACAAGATAGCAACAAAATATACTAAACAATGAGGCGGTTAGAAAAACCTAACCAACCAACCAACACAAACAGTTACACAAGATTAAGTGGGTTTTGTAACCACTTAACCCAAGATATACGACATCGTTTAATTCTAACAGTAATCCAATGGTAAGAAAAATGAACAATAGAATCAAACATAAAGTGAATCTTTAAATCATTCTTCTTATGTACAATCTCGTTCTGTTCCTTCCATACAACCCACCAAGCGTAAAACATAATCCCTCCAACAATAGATTCTCTTATTTTTGAAAGTCGACACCCTTCAAGTTGAACATACAAATCACAAGGAAGCAAAAACTCTAGCCCTATTAAAGTGAGCCAAACACAAACCGTTCTCCAAACCTTTCTTGCAACGTCGCAATAACCCAATAAATGGTTCACCGTTTCAATTTCCAAATCACAAAACGGACACATAATAAATGGAACATCTATGCCTTTCACACATAAATTACTCATCAGAGGAAAATGATCCAAAAAAAAAACCCGCCACATGAAAATGTTGACTTTTTTTAGAACTTTCACATTTCATTTAGTTTTTCATTTAAGTCTCAGTAAGGACTTCCTTTTGATCGCCTAATGTGCAAAACTCAACCTATAAAAACTACTAAAATATTTGGAACTGGGTTTTCGAGTGCGAGGTGGAGTGGTGGGTTGATTTACTGTGTTATCGGGTGGAGTGGTGGAGCTGGAGGTAAAGGGCGTTAGGGGCTGCATGGGAATAGGTGACGTGACAAAGGATGGAGTGGAGGTTAGAGAGGTGGTTGAGTTGGCATGTTCAGAGGTTGTAGGGGTTGGGGAATTTTTTGGTTTGGAGAGATTGTGGGCCGAGAGATGTGGGTGTGGGTGGATCAGCCGGTTGGCCCAATTTATGTTGGTGGCTAAAATGGGTTTGTTTCGAAGGGGAAGAAATGGAGGATGGTGTGGGGGGGGGGGTGTGATCAAGAGGCTCACTGCCAAACGAAACTATGAAGGATTCAGCCGTGGGAAGGCGGACGACAGAGACTGTGTTATTCACAAACGGAAAAATGTGCTCCATAAATTAGACATGTCGAGAATGATAGAGTCGGTGAGAGACAGGGTCATAGCATTTATATGCCGATTTGAACACTGAGTATCTAAGAAAAATGCACTTTGCAGAATGTGGTTGAAGTTTAGATGACGTGTATGGACGTAGCCACAAAAAGCATAAACATCCGAAAGGTTTGAGCTTGAGGTAGGTTGAGGCGGAGTTGCATAGTTTGTGAAATGGAGATTTAAGGTCGAGTATGGGTGTGGGAAGACGATTGATGAGATGTGCAACCGTTTGGAAGGCATGTGACCAAAAGGTGAGGGGTAGATGCTCATGGTAGAGGACAGACAGTCCGGTCTCGACAATGTGTCGATGACGTCGTTCGGCCACTCCGTTTTGTTTCAAAGTGTGCCGGGGGGGGGGGGTGGTGAAGTGTGATATTTCATGTTGTTGTAGATATGGAAGTAGAGTGATGAATTGGAGAAATAATAAAGCGATGTCGGACTTATGTTTCATGGGATAAAGCCATATATACTTGGAATAGAAATCAACAAAAAATTATATAGTAAGTAAAACCATCATTGGATTTCCAAACGGGGCCCCAAACGTCCGAGTAAATGAGCTCAAGTGGCTTGTGACCATGAATAAGTTAGCACCAAAGGGTAGTTTGTGACGTTTATTAATCAAGCAAGCATCACAATGAAAGTCAAAAGACGACAAATTATTGAATTTAATGTCTAAGCTGTGAAGCAAAAATGTAAAAACTTTAATGGACGGATGTCCTAGAATATGATACCATGAAAGTAATGACTCCTGTGAAGTGATGGTTGAGTGAAAGCAGAGTAAGTTGCGAAGAGCTTGAGAAGCGGCATAATAGACATCATCAACGTTCTACCCCCGCAAAAGAGGCGCCCCCATGCGAAGATCCTTGACAACAAAATAAGAAGGAAAATTTCAACAGAGAACAATAGTTTTGCATAGTTTGGCAACGTATATAAGATTGTTGCGTAACTTAGGAGTGTAAAAGACAGTGGTGAGATGTAAAGGACGAGTGGAAGTTGGGATTATGGAGTGACCGGTGTAGGTGACAAGAAGAGACGTACCATTTCCTAGCAAGATTTCATCAGGTCCTCCGTAATCGGAGAGGATGTGTAATGCTGAGAGATGGTAATGCTATTGTATTGATAAATTTCTCTAGGGTTAAGAAGTAGCCGAGGACGTGTTCACCACCGGAGAAGCCAGTGGGTTAGAGGAGATGGTAATGCTATTGTGTTGATAAATTTCTCCAGCTTTCTAAAATGTTTAGTATCGTGTCCTGGGATTGAATAAAATCTACAGAAAAGAGAATTATGACCACCCCTTCAGTAAGAAGAGTTTCCAGGTTGATTTCCTAGCGAACCGGCGGTGTTGAAGCGAGCGGGCCCGACCGTGTTTCTTAAGTATCCATTGCGTGGGGCACGGATTTGGGTCCACTAAGTCTGCTTCACGGTGGCCACAATAGGAAGGGTATATACTTCCTTTAAATACCATTCATGATAAAAAAGCTTGTCAAATAGATCCGAAAACTTAATGGGGGTATCACGCATTTAGAGGGCGGTTGTGAGGTTGGCATACTCATCACCGAGTTAACCAAGGACAAAAGCTACAAGATCTTCATCTGAGATTGGGCTCTGTGCTAGAGCAAGGTCATCAGAAATGGTCTTCGTGTCATGCAAATAATTGACAACAAAGCGAGAGCCTTTAGGGTTGTGGGCAAGACAAGACTTAAGAAAGATGATGCACGAGCGAGAATTGCTTGCATAGCTTGAGCCACTTGAAAGCTTGAGCTGAGGTCTCCGTGGTGGAGATCACGTGTAGAATCTGGTTCAAACAACTACCAAGGAGCGCGCCAAGTAGCATTTGATCTTGGCGGTACCATTGAGTGTATGCCGGGTTGGGTTTAGAGGAATCCGTGGCAAGGATTTTTGATGACGCAAGAACGGTGCCATTGACATAACCATCAAGTCCAAGGCCAATGAGGGCGACCATATCTTGCTTACGCCATACGGAAAAACTGTGAGGGGTGAGTTGGATGGGGAAGTGGGTTTGGGATGTGACTTCAACGATGGAGGACGCCATGATCAGACAAAAAAGAAAAAGTGTGGCCCACGGATAAGGATCAATGATGGCTCAGAGGAGCTTATAGAGGCTACGAGATATTGTGGAGCATATTAATTCTTATTCACTTACATGAAATAAAGAAAGAACTAAATAACCACCAATTCTAACTACCTAATAATATACCCATATACAAGAAAATAATATCAATTATTTAGAAGATTCGGTATGATTAATATAGTTAATAAAGAGGGCTAAGGTGGTGTTTGGCGTGCCATAAACTAGCTTATAAGCTAGCTTTTTGACGTTACCAAACGGGGTTTTTTTTAAAAGCTAGTTTTTTTTAAAAAGTCTCGTTTGGTAATGTAAAAAAGTTAGCTTATAAGCTAACTTTTGAAAAGCTATTTGAAGTAGTGTTTCAACTAACTTTTATAATATTTCTAATTTTACCTTTCCCTAACTAATTATTTATATATTTTTTTAAATTTTAATTTATTCATATACATGTACTTTTATGTCATTTTACATTTTTGAGTTATTTTATCAGCTAGTTTTTAGTAAACGTTATTTTCTATCAGCTAGGTTATATTTATCAGCTAGTGGCTATCTTTGACGCAAGATAGCCAAAGAACAAAGAACATAGTGGTATGGTATGGATATACACCGATGGAGTGTTTAGATTTTCTGTACGGTTTTAGTAGTGATCAATGAATGGTTAATTGGTACAGAATGTAGTAAAATAAAATTCATAGTATGCCTTTTAAGTGAACCACCAATTGTCAATTTATGCAATGATACTTGATATTTTTATTATTAATATATTTTATTTTCGTAACTAAATCTCACTCCCTCGTCTTCCCTCGATCAGATTTATGATACCTGTTTTAAGTTGGCGTTAGGTCTCCCTCGTATGTAACGGCCCGTTACATGTTCGGTTTCCATCGATCCAACCAGTCGAGTCGAGTCGTGTTTAAAAACACTACAAATAAGTATTATGATTAATTAGTATTTTTTGAAAAGCTAAAAACTATTAGTCCGACGTAGGACCCCCTGCCACATAGTAATGTCCCCCAACCACTTTAATTTCTTCTCTATGCATGAGACCATCGATTCAGACGTGTATATATATATGTGACATCCAAACTTTAACAATCAAGGTTCATAAAAATTATATATATATACATTTGGATAAAAAACAACCGGCTAGTGTTGCAGAAAGAAAATGGGAGTCAGAGCGGTGGCGCTGCCTCACGCCGGAGCTATCTGGCAGGAGAGACTGGGTTCCGCCTTCAGAACCGCTCTAGCATGCACCATAATTGGCTGCACCGCGCTCTACGGACCGGAACCCGTCAGCCACCAGATTCAGTTCCCTTCTGTGGCCTACGTGACCGCCATCCTGATCGTTTCCGATGCAACACTTGGCACCACCTTAAGAGGTTCATGGCATGCACTCTGTGCCACTGTGCTAGTGGTTCCCTCGACGGTGCTGTGTTTCTCTGTCGTGGGTCCGTCTAGATTCACGGAGGTTGGTGCCTCTGTCGCGGTGGCTTTGACTGCGTTTGTGGTGTCGGTACCGGAGTGCCTTCCGATACTTACCAAACGCATTGCCTATGTGCAGTTGGTGATTATTTATGTTGGTGCCGTGGTTCGTGGACATAAAGCCGGCCCGGTGACTCACCCGGTTCATATTGCAGCATGCACCGCCCTTGGGGCCTCGAGTTCTGTCTTGGCTTTGATACTGCCCTACCCTAGGCTGGCTGCAACCGAGGTTTTTTTTTTTTCCTAATTTACTTTTCTGATAAGGCGTTTAAAAAATGGCTCGAGCATCTCCATCACCGCGCGCGTTTGGATGGGTCGTCCGGTTGCGATGTCCGAACTTTCAAACAAGCCCGAACAATTTAAAAAATATATATATACTTTTTAAAAGAATATGGAGGTGTTTGAAAAAGTATGCTGGGATAAAACATAAATGTTTTTTTTTTGAAGGATTAATGAAAACTTGAGGATGTTTGAAGGGGTTAGCATTGTAAAAATAATGAAATATATATACATAGACGGCCGGCCGGGCCGGTTCTAAATTTCAAACTGGACCTAACCATCAACCCATGAAAACTGAAACATTAAACCGGCAGAAACGTGAAATTAAGTGTGAACCGAACCGAACCGAACCGAACCGTTTGAATCTCAGGCAGGCCAGGCCAAATAATCATGAAGATTTAAATTTAATTTCTTTAGTAACAATAGTGTTTGTTACCTGTACGTAGGTGAAGAAGCACTTCCGCTCATATACAAAAAATGCTTCAGAAAGAAGCAGTCTCTATTTGAAAGCATTCTTGAGTGACGACAAATCAACTGCAGATGATCTCATTTCTCAAGCTGAACCAATTTCTCAATCAGGGATCAAGCTCCTTGATCACATCAACCGCGTACAGGTACCCTTTGGGTGTGAGTCCTTCCTTAATTGCAACCAATATATATATATATCTCAGGTTTGTTTCTAATCATCAACAGGAAGGTGTAAAATGGGAAACACATCATCATGTTCAGGACTTCAAAAACGGTTTCGTGAAAACGGGAGCGAGATTTATAAGCATGGAAACACCTATTACCGGAATGAAAACCGCGTTATCTGCCATTTCATCTTTCCCTGTTGTAATCGACCAAGAGTTAAAAACCGTCCTGCAAAGTTCACAAGTCAAACAAATGCTAAAACTTGAGCATGCTAAATGTTCTCTACCGTTTGATCATCATGATGCGGTTACAGTTCCCGAAAGAAAAAACCAACCATTCGAAAAATCTCTAAACACTCTTGTAAATATTTCACCGACCCACAGAAACCTACCTGTGTTTTTCTTCTTATCCTGCTTTGAACTACTTGTAAACGACTCAAACGTGAACCCTAAACCCGAATCACCCAACGGAGAGGATAAACGACTAGCCAAACGATCAAGATTCAAAGAAGCTATTGTAGGTCAATCGAGTAGTACTGAGCGGCTCGTGTTTGCTTTAAAGTGTTCGATTGCGTTAGGTCTAGCTGTGCTTCTAGGCATGTTTTTTGACAAGAAGAACGGTTATTGGTCGGGACTCACCATAGCCATCAGTTTTGTACAAGGAAGGCTGCCGGTTTTCACAGTTGCAAATAACCGAGTACAGGGTACGGCCTTCGGGTCGGTGTACGGAGTGCTCGGTAGCTTGCTTTTACACCAAGTTATTGAACTAAGATTCATTATTCTTCTACCGTGGATCGTTTTCACAAGTATGCTACAACATAGTCAGATGTTTGGCGAAAGTGGTGGCTTCGCTGCGGTGCTTGGAGCACTTCTGATCCTGGGCCGAAGAAACTACGGCCCGCCAAAACAATTCGCCATTGCCAGATTAACAGAGGTTTCGATTGGACTTTTCTGTATGGTTTTGTTGGAGGTCATACTTCAACCGGTTAGAGCTGCGACTCTGGTCAAACTTCAAGTGTCCCGATGCCTGGGAACATTAGATGAATGCTTAAATGAAATAGCAAGTCCAAAAGAAAACATCAAAAAACTGAAATCTGATTTAAACGGATTGAGTAACTTGATTAATGATGCAAAGTCCGAGCCTAGCTTCTGGTTTCTACCTTTTAAAGCTTCTTGCTACGATGACACGCGTAAAAGGTTATCAAATATGGTTGATTTGATGCAGATTATGACTTGCAACATGGAGTTTATTTCAATTTTGTCACAAGGTTCCGACGGTGGTTGGTGGAAAGAGCTTCAAGAACACATCAGTGGCAACTTGGAGATTTTGAAGGAAAACACGAGTCCACGTGTCAAGTGTCTACAAAAGATGACTTTGATCAAGTCTAACAAAACCTTTGACTACCATTTACAAGAGAGTGAAGGGTTCTGCTTTGATTTGGAGTCGGGGAGTCAACCGACCGAAGCAGCCATAAAAGTTATGGATGCTTTTGTTCAACAGCTAAAGGAAGTCACGGATAAGATTCAGAGCGAAGAAGAGTCTAAAAGAAAACTAATTCTACACTTGAATTCTTTGGGGTTTTGCATCGGGTATCTTGTGGGAGAGACATTGCAGGTTGAAAAATGCATCAAGGAGATAATTCGATGTGAGAATCCTAAACTGCCACTGGAGTTTAACAAAGTATAAACTAGAAGCATGCATCTCTCACTATCATACAGCAAAGGTGCTGAATTTGAATGAACATCAAAATACAAGAAGTTATGATGTAATGGCATTTAGATGCTAGTGCTCATTGGTTCCATAGATAATGATGTACTCTTGACTGACTATATGTAGCAACATGAAGATTAGCGTGTGTGTAGAGAGAGGGGGGCATTCACTTCCGAACCAATAATATGCTAAGAATTCCTGGAACCATCTCCTGTACTATTTATTATATTAATTGACCAGAATGTATGTGACCTTCAGGTCTAAGTGTGAGGGTTAGGGTGGGTGTAGGTCGCAACTTCACGCCTCATTTGCGCGCGCGAATACCGGAGGGTACGGATGCTTGACATCTGAGTGAAGTGTGTCTGGTTGGTACGATGGTCGGAGCGTCACATTTAGCCCTAAACGTGACGTTTATCGTTTATTTTACAAGTTATATGAACCAGCCGATATTTTCACCTCTCATTCACCCTCTTCACTACTCCTACATCCAATCTGCATTTTCTTCAATCTTTCAACCCCCCTTACACACGCAGATCATTACGAGACATCCCTCAATCCGCATTTTAATCATGTTAAAGTAATTTTGGAAGAAGTCAAGTTCGAAAGGTTCTCGTGAGAAGTCAATGAAAGTGTATAATTCTTGATATTTCACAGAAGATTACAAACCATATAAATAATACAAAGGACCTATCTAAACTAGGAAAGAGGATCACAAGAATAGGAAACTATACACCAAATATTACACAATACACAAACCAATAATATATATATATTATCGGTTAACAGCCCCCCTCAGTTTGAGCGGTAGAAGAGCGGAGGCACAAACTGGATCGAAAGCGGAGGAAAAGATGTTTGGGAAGTCCTTTGGTGAAGATATCGGCATACTGGTAGTTAGCCGGGATGTGAAGAACTTTGACTTCCCCAAGACGAACCTTATCACGGATGAAGTGAATATCCATTTCAACATGCTTGGTCCGCTGATGCTAAACAGGGTTTTCAGAGAGGTACACCGTGGAGATGTTGTCACAATAAATAAGCGTAGCATGCCGAGTTGGAACATGGAGTTCAAGCAACAAATTACGTATCCAACTGGTTTCAGCGACCGCGTTTGCAACCCCGCGGTATTCAGCTTCAGCACTGGAGCGAGACAGCGTGGGTTGACGCTTGGACGACCATGAGATTAAGTTGTCTCCAATGAAAACACAATAGCCGGACGTAGATCGACATGAGTCCGGGCAACCACCCCAATCCGCGTCACAATAAGCCGTTAGTTTAGTAGAGCGAGACGGGGTAAGTTGAAGTCCAAGGTGGAGGGTACCTTTAACGTAACGCAGTATTCGCTTGAGAAGCTGAAGGTGTGGCTCTCTCGGATCATGCATAAAAAGACATATTTGTTGGACCGTATACGAAATATCAGACCGTTTAATAGTTGAGTACTGTAACGCCCCGGCTAAGCTTCGATAAAGAGAGGCATCGGCCACTGGTGGACCAACCGAAGCACTGAGCTTGGATTCAACTTCAACGGGGGTGCTCACCATATTGCAATTAAGCATCTTGGCACGTGTGAGAATGTCTATGGCGTAGGAGGATTGAGACAAGAAGAGTCCCCGATTCCGATGATCGACCTTAATGCCCAAAAAATGATGTAACTAGCCCAAATCGGACATGTTAAACTCCCGGGACAAAGTCTTGATAATATCGTGAAGGAGTTGGTATGTGAAGCCGTGAGCACAATATCATCAACGTATAGTAATAAATATGCTATTTGTGCCCCGTGTTGATAAATAAATAAAGAGGAGTCACTGATGCTTCCCTTGAAGCCATTTTTGGTGATAAAACTCGCAAACCTTTGGTACCACGCACGTGGGGCTTGCTTCAAGCCATAAAGAGATTTATTCAACTTGCATACGAACTTTGGCTTGCTGGAATCCGTGAAACCCAGTGGTTGAAACATGTACACCGTCTCCTTTAAGTGGCCACGGAGAAACACATTTTTAACGTCTAATTGATGTATCGTCCATGATCGAGAGACTGCAAGACTAAGGACGGTTCATATAGTGGGCAGTTTCACAACAGGGCTAAAGGTATCTTCACAATTGATCCCCACCGTTTGGCTCTTGCCATTGACTACTAAACGAGCCTTATATCGTTCGAATGCCCCACTGGAATGAAACTTATGCTTAAATAGCCACATGCAGTGTATGACCGGGGCATCATCCGTACGAGGAACTAACTCCCATGTATTGTTAGCTAATAGAGTTTCATATTCAGTGAGCATGGTGTTTTTCCAGTTAGGATCGGATAAGGCTGCGAGGTGAGATTAAGGGAGGGGTGAGATTGGATGGGAGGTTTGAGTGTGGAGGTTGAAAGGGACACGAGGTTTGGTCGACCCGATGGCTGTCCGCGTGACCATGTGATGGGTGCGAAGGGGTTGTGTAGGAGGTGGTGGGGCTGGGGAAGGAGAGGTGGTAGAGTCCAAATTAGTGGGGGACGGATGAGAGGTACTGGGTGGTGTGGGCGGAGACGATTGGGCCGGTTGGGCCGGTTGTTAGACTTGTGGGCTGGCGGGTGGAGATGGTGGATCCGGGGTGATTGGTGGGGACGGGAAGTGGACTGAGGGGTTAAAGAGGACGGGTGAGGGGGGTTTAAGAAAGGAAACTTTGTCTTGTCGAAGGAGACATGACGAGAAAATATGGTGTTGCCAGTTGAGATATTGAGACATCGGTAGCCACGGGTGTTGGCGGGATATTCGAGAAAAACACACAAGGAGGAGCGTGTATCAAGTTTATGTGAACGTGTGGCATGCAGACGTGTTCGGGTAACACGCGCAACCAAAGACCCGAAGGTGATCATATGACAGGTGGCGGTGATATAAAATGGCAGTTGGGGTGAGGTGATGGTGGAGTTTGGTTGAAAGAATATTATGCAGGTAGGAAGTGGTGTGAAGGGCTTCGACCCAAGATGTGCTTGGGAGCGAAGCGTGGGTCAAAAGAGTGAACATAATCTCATTTAAGCGGCGGATCATACGTTCTGATTTACCATTTTGTTGGGAGGTATGGGGACGGGAAAAACGAAGGTGAATACCATTTTGAGTGGCGAAAATTTTTAAATGCGTCGTTATCAAATTCACCACCCATATCACACTGAAATTTTTGAATTTCTAGGCCAAATTGTGTATGAATATAGGTGTGAAACAGGGAAAATTTATTAAACGTTTCAGACTTAAACTTGAGAGGATATACCCATGTAAAATGAGTGAAATCATCAATCAATACCATATAGTATTTGTAACCGTTATGACTCAGAATCGGAGAAGTCCATAAATCATAATGAATAATACTAAATGGTTTAGAAGTACGAGTCAGATATTCCATGAAAGGTAATCTTTTATGTTTTGATAATTGGCATGAATGGCAAACTACATTATCAAGAGGTTTATTACAAGAAATAAATTGACAAGAACGTAAAAAGTCTAAGATAGTGTGTCCTGGGTGTCCAAGACGATTGTGCCAAAACTAGGTTGTTGAGCGGAGGAAAGACAGGCGGTGGCAGAAGCATTGTTGGTGAGCGGGTAGAGAGAACTGAAACTGTTATGGCGACTGAGGATCGTACCATCTGTCACACCCCGGTCAACGGATTGGGTGTGAGCGAGACGGAATCATAGTCGCAGATATACAGAACAACTTCTACTAAATTCAAGCGTCATTTAAAACATAATACCATTTATGTTGCAGCGGAAAGTCGTGGTGAAATGATATTGTCTTACATTTGAATAAAAGTCTTAGTTTGATATTGAAATCATAAAGCAGTTTATTTAAGATAGGTCGGGACTACGACTCCGGTGAAGCAGGGTCGAAAGTTACAGTGAAGCCCCATTTGCACGTCTTCCATGATAAGCTTAGATACCTGAGAAATCATGAGTTTAAAAGGTCAACATAAAGTTGGTGAGGTTCACAGGTTTATGATTCTATGATGAGTTTGTAAAAACAGTTTACAGTAGGTTGGAATAACAGTTTACGGTATACTTAAATGTTTCGTTGGTTTACTGTCGTGGTTGTAAGACCTCACATGAACCTCAAATTCGAATACTAACGGATTACCCACTCATGGCATTCTATCCCAAGACTACCGAACATGCAAGAATAACTGACGTGTGCCCCTTGACAATGTACGAAGTCAGGATTGGAGCTACCAATCTGGGCAGGTTGTCAACCCAAATAGATCTATTCACTAGTTATCGTTTCGAGCAGAACTAATCGAATTCAATTAATAGTGGGATTTCAGTTGTACTAACGTTTATAACGATAAAGTACCAGTTGTTGGGATACAGAATGGAACATGTAGTCATACGGCTAACAGGTAAACCATAACATTAAGTAAAAAGCAGTTTATCAGTTCATGATTTCTCCCCCATAAGTGTAAAACAGTTGAAAAGAAAAGGGGCCGTGAAACTCACCTGTTCAAGGTGAATGATCGTGACTGCTGATATGAGCAACAAGTAACCGACGTCCTAATATCAATAATAATAGAACACGTCTTAAGTCTTGTTTCAATTGGAAAACGTTTTGGTTACCTAACGATCCTGGTCAAGTCTTGACAATTTATTCCCGTTTGTAACGTTTGGAAAACTCGTTCGTAATATTTATCGTTCAAATAAATATTTAAGTTAATGAATATATTTATAGTCAAATAAATATATATAGCTTTGTAGAAATAATTATAATCAAATAATTATTTAAGATTACGAAAATATATATTCATGAACATTGAGACAAACAATCAAGTATTTATTATTTGAAGTTCACGCTATATATTTAAGTTGGAGTTCATAATTATAGACAAATAATTATATATATAAGTCATTTTTGTCTGATTATATAGATACAAGTGTCTGACCATTGATCGTTATGATAATGAATATTTAGCTTCGTAAATTTTATTATGTTTATGATATCTCTTCAACAGTTTTCTAGATTATATTTAGAAAATAATATTTAAATAACAAAATATTAAGACGAGATATTTGTGTGAAGTGGTGTCGATATATTTGTAACAATATATAAGTTTCACGTCGTGACAGTCCAAAATATAATACCTTAAATTTTAGGTCTAAAGTTCGGAATTAATATAATATATATACTATTTATTCCGACAAATAATATGATATGAAAAACTAATATTTAAGTCTTTAAATATTATTGGGTTAATAACGTTAAATTCAAGTCATTAAAAGTGATATCTAAAAATATGAGCACTTAGTTGTTGTTTACGAGTCCAAACGTTCAGTATTTAGAAATATATATATGTTTTATAAAAATAAAACTATTTTTATAATCAACATAGTCAATAATATATTTCTTATATTTTATGTCCAAGATATATCCATTTAAATATTTTTAGTCCGATGTGTTATTTTGATGCTTTTTGAGTCAGTTTTTATACCGTGTGACCTATAATCCTTTTAGTCTTCACAACGATTGTCAAATGTATCTTGTGACACAGGTTCTTAAATATTAACGTTAATTTAATATTTACGATGGTTTGTTTAGTGTATATATTTAGTAGGTGGAGTGTCAAGACTCGTTTTGGGATGATTATAAACATAAAAAAACGAACAATAAAAATGATCAAATTGAAAAGTTTAGACTTTTACCTCTAGCACTAGGCTAGGTGATGAACCGAAAGAGGCGAGAATATCTCCGTAGACTTGATCGAAAAATATCGACTTTGAAGGTGTTGACCCGAAAGGTAAAGCGGCCTTTTTGCGGGCTAGTTCTCGGTGGTTTACGGTGATCGTTAGAGGCAAACGTTAAGGCCGTTTGGGAGGTGGCTGGGTGGACTTTTCGTTGGTGGTGAAAGTGTGGCGCTGCGGTGGTCCGATGGTGGTGTTATGGTGGTGTAAAGTTGACTCAAGGGACTGATTTGTTTCAAAATAAAAGGAAGTTCAAATAAATAATCTTGATCGATGAAACGAAACGTGGCTGGGACTGCTTTCTTTTCTTTCATACTTTCTATATATATATATAGTTGTTGATACATGAAATGTGCGTCGTGTGAAGTATCAAATGAAGACCAAGTTCAAGCCAATTTAGGGTTGGCCGAACTAGGTCCGAACCTGAAGTTCGGACCGGCCGAACCTGGGGTTCGGAGGGAGTTCGGCCAGTCGTGTATATATAGTTGTTTGGTCTTTGTGTTGAAAGGGGGCAGAGCGTGCGAGATCTGTTAAGTGTGTGTTTCTGAGTGTGTTTCTCTGAGTCTGTTTTCTGAGTGTTTACTGATTGTAATTGTTCTTGTTTGATCAATAAAACAATCGGTTAATTACGTTTCGATGTCCGATTAGCTAGATCGAGTAGACGATCCATATGCTCACGCATTTTCAATAGTTATATATATATGTACATACGTGTATATATAGACACATATACATATATGTGTGTGTGCTTCGTTTGAATAGAAAGTAAAGAGGAGATGAGGGATGAGAGGTTCGACCGGTTCTTCGAGGTGGTGGAGGTGACCGTGATGGTGGTGACGGTGAGCCGATGGCTCGGCGGTGGCGGGGGTGGAGCTGTGGCGTCGGGACAACGGTGGTAACAGGGAGATCTCCGGCATCAGGTGGTGGCGGTGGGGGTTGTTCACGGCTGTGAACCACAGCGGCAGCGGGAGCACCTCAGCGGCAGCAGGGGCACGGTAGCAGCAGCAGCTCCAGCCGTGGAAGCAGCTAGCGATGGCAGCAGTCAGCAGGGTGGCGGCAGCAGGTGGCCGTGGTGGCTGCCGGTTGTTGTCTGCAAGGGAAAGAAGAAGAGGAGAAAAGGTGGCGAGGGTGTTGGCTGTTGTTGCTTTCGATCGAAGAAAAAAAATAGGAAATAGAGGGGGGTGGTTGTTTGTTGATTACGTGAAAGAGGAAGGAGGGTAGGGAGGGTGGAGTGGCCGGTTTAAGGAAGAAGAGTGGGAGGGAGTTGGTGAGATGTGTGGCTTCAAGTTTGGATACATAGTGGGTACGTGTGTTTAATGAGTATGTATGTAATCCATAAATATATATATGTTTAGGTAGATTTTTATGGATCAAATTTACACACAAAACAAAGAGTTGTGGAGGCTACGTATGTATGCATTTGGCCATACATTAAAGAGATATTTTGAGATGGAGTGGTGTATTATTTAATAAGCAGGTATTGTACCCTTGTTTTGGACTCGTTAAATAATTTTAATAGTTACTAGACGGTTCATAAAAATTTTCGAACATCTAAAATATTACGAAAGTCTAATAAATATAAATATTATATTTATTTTTTTTAGTTATAACGTAAACTAGTGAACGTTTAGTTATTTACGCAGTAGAAAGCGCATGTCCAATCGGCATTGCGATCACGACCGTTTCACATACCGAATACGTTTTTTTTTTGAAATACTTAATAGATGTTATAATAATTATTTATAATTCACCGAGTCATTAAAATCATCTCGAACGGCTAAACGAATTGATTCATGCTAATATCGCGTAACATCAACGGTTTCATTGTTTTTGGCTCGTTGAGCCTAGTTGGGCCCAACGAGGTTAACGGTTGAGGTTTAGGCTTTGGTCTTGACAACGATTCCAGTTTGTGATGTTTTTATTTAAAAAAAATTGTTCGAGTCGGTTATAATAGTTTTTCAGAAATCAAATATAGTTTTCAGTTTTTTTTTTCACACGGTTACGGTTAACGTTTTCAGTCTGTCAGTTCGTGACAGTTTTAAGCTCGACCGTCCAGATTATTTAAAACCGAATAGTTTGTGACGTTTCCGAAAAGTCGAGGATATTTCAGACGCATTTGATCATTGGGTTCCTAAGTGTACTCTGGACCTCGCCATGAGTTCCAGCACACTTTGATAATGGTAATGCGGCTATGCTCCGTTTTCTTATGGTCTCGGTCAAGTATCTTGATAGGTTCCTCAATAAAGCGAGGCATTTTGTCAACTTGATTTTCGATAAGCGTTTCGTCAGATAAGCATCTCGTAAGATTAATAACGTGAAAGACATCATGCAAACTGCTAAGCTCTACGGAAGGCGTAGACGGTAAGCTACTGGTCCGATATTCTCAGTGATTTCAAATGGACCAATGTAACGAGGGTTAAGCTTTCCTCGTTTGCCAAACCGGATGTCACCTTTCCAAGGTGACACTTTTAACATGACGCGGTCACCCTTTAAGGATAAGGGTTTGCGACGATTGTCGGCAGATAAATCTCAATAGTCTGATAAAAGAACGAGGATTGACACACGGATGAACGAGGTTTTGAGTGTGAAGGTCTCTGGACAAGTCGGGATTTCTCATGAATGGGCTCCACCAGGATTTTCATGCAGTTCAAATTACAATTATGTGTGCACCCACAATTGTGATTTGCCTTACATGATAAGCCTAAGCTTTGCTCATACTTGAGTTTTCAGTTTGTCGGAAAATAAAATGTATCGGGGACAAGATGGCTTATGGAAAAGTTTAGATTGATTCGCTACCGGACGGAATCTTCCTTGATTACCGGGATTCCTAATGATAACAATGATGGAAATGCGGTTTGGCTCCAGTCTATTGGTCTTACAGTCTAAGATCTTAATAGGTTCTAGGCAAGATGGGTTTGTAGGCCATTGGTCCAATCCGTTCCAGGATCTCAAGGGACCGATGAGGTTTAAGCATACCTAGCTTTCCAGGCCTAGTTACCTCCGTCTGAGACAGAATCCATTATAAGGTTTTGAACCCCCTTATAGATTCTAAGGGTTCGCGTCGAGTGTTAACGTAGTTCTCCTAGAGATTACCTATGGCTTTTGGAAGGTTCAGAAATTGAAAGGTCTCCTTAGCAGATTCATGAACTATCACTGGACCAGTCAGTTGCTAGTTTCAGTCCAGCGATGGGGCGAATGAATTTTTCTTCCGTATAAGCCTTCGAAAAGGGGCCGCTTGAATATTCGAGCGATATCTATTATTATAAGGAAACTCGACGAGTGGAAAAATGGTTAGTCTCAACCATTGCCTTGGTTTGTCTTGCGTGATGACAATCTGTCACATAACTACGCAACGTACCTTTTTAAGGTCTGAATTTTTTTCCTTTTGAGTTTGGTTATCAGTATAACTCCTTTATACATACATTTTGTTGGATCCTGGTGGATGGGATATCTGGATTTATGGGTTTAATCAAACACTAGTTTTCACGAACCTTCAAAGTTAGGTACCCATAGTCTATCCACAAAGTTCATGGTTCCATCAGGCTTTTCAATCAGTTGTTTCTCCATGCCACGCATGCATTCGTTTTCCAGATTCTCAGGCTTGAGAGCCTCGATTTGAGCGTCACGAACTTGTGACATGTGATTCGAGCGTATGGTCATACTTAATGCTCGAACACGACGCGACTTGGCATGTTCCTTCCTGCTTAAAGCATCGGCTACAACGTGAGCCTTGCCCGAGTGATGACGAATCTCGTAATCATAATCGTAAGCAGTTCAAACCACCGTCGACGTCTCATGTTCAGTTCCTTCTGGTTAAAGATGTGTTAGAGGCCCTTGTGATTGGTGTATATGACGCACCGAGTCCCATAGGGGTAGTGCCTCCAGATTTTGAGGGAAAAGACAACGGCTCTAAGTTCTAAGTCGTGAGTCGTGTAATTCTTCTCATGAATCTTCAGTTGTCGAGAGGCGTATGCAATGATTTTCTTACGCTACATCAGTACGCAACCCAAGCCTTGATGCGAAGCATCACAGCATACAACGAAATCGTCGATTTCGTTAAGTAAGGACATGGTTGGGGCGTTGCAAAGTTTTTGCTTCAACAACTGGAAAGTAGTTTCAGTTTTATCGTCCCAGATGTACTTCTTATCTTTCTGGGTCAGGGTGGTGAGTGGCTAGGCTATATTGGAAAAATTCTTAATGAATCGGCGATAATAGCAGGCGAGACCTAAGGATTGACGAATCTCAGTTGAGGTCGTGGAAGTACTCCAATCTTTGATTGCTTCAATTTTAGACGGATCAACGTGAATATCGTGGTCGTTGATCACATGATCCAGAATGTGTACTTCACGAATCCAAAAATCACATTTGGAGAATTTCGCGTACAGCTCTTCTTTCTTCAGTAGTTCTAAGATGAGTCTCAAGTGTTCCTCGTGTTTTTTTTTCTTACTACGTGAGTATATCAGAACATCGTCGATGAACATGATAACCGATTTATCCAAGTATGGTTTGCACATGCGATTCATTAAGTCCATTAATACGGTCGGTGCGTTAGTTAAACAAAATGGCATAACGAGGAACTCGTAATGCTTGTAGCGTTTTCTAATGTCTTTGAGACATCTTCATCTCTAAGTCGAAGTTGGTGGTACCCCGACCTTAGATCGATATTGGAATTGGAGTATGATCCTTGAAGTTGATTAAATAGGTCATCGATCCTTGGGAGCGGGTAACGGTTCTTCACAGTCAGTTTTGTTCAGCACTTGGTAGTCGATACACCTCATGAACGTTCCTCTTTCTTCTTCACGAATAACACGGGAGCACCTCACGGGGAGTGGCTTGGACGAAAAATTCCCTTATCTAGCAACTCTTGCAGTTGGCTAGATAACTCTTGCATTTCAGACGGTGCCAGTTGGTAAAGGGGACCTGGCAACGGGGCGGCTCCGGGTGTTAGATCGATGCGAAACTCCCCCTGTCGTGTTGGAGGTAAGCCTGGCAAGTCTTCTGGAAAGACTTCCGGGCATTCGCAACCAACAGGAACGTCTTCGATACGCTTCTCTTTCAGTTTCTTCTCAGTGACATAAGCTAGAATGGTATGGCATCCCTTGTGGAGGAATTTCTATGCCTTCATACAAGACAGGATAGCTAGTTCGGCTCCACTCTTTTCGTCTTGTACGTTCAGAGTGTTGTCGTCCGCTAACGGCACTCTAGCCATTTTCTCATGACACATAATTTCTGCATGGTTCTTTTTGCTAACCAATCCATTCCAATGACTACATTGAAACTTCCTCAATCAATGGGCATTAAGTCGATGCTGAAAGAATGGTCAGTAGGTAGTCTAGGTAGATTACTCCGGTTTCTATCTAATCCATTTGCTAATGCTATCGCAACTTAGCGTCTATGGCAACATGGGTGATGCCAAGTAATTGACTAAAATCGGTAGACGCAAAGCTTCTATCGGCACCTGTACCGAATAAAACAGAGGTATAATTGCTATTTAGTAGAAACGTATCCATCACCGCGTTGGGGTTACGACGGGCGTCTCTGGCATTGATCACGAGAGCTCTTCCTCTAGTATGGTTAGCATCTCGATTCTTCGCCTTCGGGCATTCCTTTGTAATGGCTAATTTCCTCGCAACCGTAGCAAGTGCGATTTGGGCAATCACGTGTTACATGTCTTTTAACCTTGTAGATGTTACAGTAGACATTACCACAATCGAGATTGTGGTGTAGGTTGCATTAGGAGCATAGGGGTGTTGTACCGGTGTAACCGGTCCTTCGGACAGGGGTAACAGCTCACGGAACCTCTAAAAATGTGTAGGCTTCAATTCATAAAGTCCTTTTATGAACATTCACGTGGGCTTATAATGTTAGGTTAAAACATCGAACACAATTTGGTGCAATTGTAGTCTGGTGTTTTCTAACCTTGGTTAATTCGTTCTTACCGCGCGCCCGATCGTCCGTGTGACGTTGGGTTGCAGTAGTAGCGACGGTTTCTGCAACGTGTCGAGTAATCGATTTGTCAATATCAACAGCGCTCAAGGGCGGAGGAGGTGAAGCATTTCTGGTGGCTCAGCATTTAAGTGGCATACTTTCGCTTTAAGTTATTAATGTCAACATAAGGAAAGTCTAGATTATGTGTGACTAGGGTTATTACATGCGCGAGAATAACTGCCACGACATACATCCATGATACCAAAACATGACGCGCGCAGGCACCACCAAGAAACAGGAAGCAGAGGGGAACATCATACACGAATAACATGATATAACAGTAATAACATCAATCATGAACATGAAAATCGTGATAATAATCATAATACCAGTTTCCATTAACCATATTAACTGGTAGAATATACGATAGTCAAAAGAGGATAAGTCTTCGTTCTGGGCTCGTATTCCCATTGCAACAAAATATGTAAATATTTTTCATTGCAAAAATGAGGGATCAAAAGTCTAGATTCTAGATCAAGCTATCTAGAGTGGTGGCAGTCCAGAGGGCATAGTTAAGGTGGTGGTGATTTGGGCAGTGAGGTTCATGTAACTGAACACTCGCCCAGGGAATTCCTCTAGGTAAGCGACTCTCGTCTGGAAGGACTCGTTGGCCAACCGCAGAGCGGTGTAGGCCATGTTAACACCACTCATGCGAGCGTGCAGTGACTCCGTAGTACCTAGGGTGGCATCTTGGTGGTGCTCTACGGCGGATAGACGGGTCTCTAGTGTCGCCAGATCGGTCTAGGTAGGGAGTCTAGTGATCTCACCGTTGATTACCCCAAAGGCTTATTCGTGATATCTCAGGCATGTCACCAGTGGCAGTGGTCGCACCGTCAGCGGAAATGGTGGAAATTAGGTGGTTCGAGGAGTTGTCTGGGAGGCGGGGTCACAATGGTCTCAGAAAACTCGAGGGTAATGGGGACTGTCAGACAGTACCGACGGTGAGAGTGTCCTGCTCCGGGCCCGACAACTCATGGTCCTCAGGGAAAGGCGTGTACTCAGACACGACTGTTTCTTTTCCAGAGGAATCAGATATGCAGATGACCTCTTCAGAAGTCATCTCTGCGATAATATTCCAGGAGAGAACATAGTTGATAACACGATAACAGTATCTAGAATAAAAGATATAAATGCACCAGTTGTAGTATAATAACTCATGTATATAAACATAAGTTAACATAACAGATATAATAAGGAATTGGTCTTGCGTGCAAACGGTAGCTTCGGAGGGGGTTATAGTCCAGGTTTGGTTTTTGTTTATTTGTTTAACCTAGTTCGCTATAACCTGGCTCTGATACCAATCTATCACACCCCGGTCAACGGATTGGGTGTGAGCGAGACGGAATCATAGTCGCATATATACAGAACAACTTCTACTAAATTCAAGCGTCATTTAAAACATAATACCATTTATGTTGCAGCGGAAAGTCGTGGTGAAATGATATTGTCTTACATTTGAATAAAAGTCTTAGTTTGATATTGAAATCATAAAGCAGTTTATTTAAGATAGGTCGGGACTACGACTCCGGTGAAGCAGGGTCGAAAGTTACAGTGAAGCCCCATTTGCACGTCTTCCATGATAAGCTTAGATACCTGAGAAATCATGAGTTTTAAAAGGTCAACATAAAGTTGGTGAGGTTCACAGGTTTATGATTCTATGATGAGTTTGTAAAAACAGTTTACATGTGAGGAGTTGGAATAACAGTTTACGGTATACTTAAATGTTTCGTTGGTTTACTGTCGTGGTTGTAAGACCTCACCATGAACCTCAAATTCGAATACTAACGGATTACCCACTCATGGCATTCTATCCCAAGAATACCGAACAGGCAAGAATAACTGACGTGTGCCCCTTGACAATGTACGAAGTCAGGATTGGAGCTACCAATCTGGGCAGGGTTGTCAACCCAAATAGATCTATTCACTAGTTATCGTTTCGAGCAGAACTAATCGAATTCAATTAATAGTGGGATTTCAGTTGTACTAACGTTTATAACGATAAAGTACCAGTTGTTTGGGATATAGAATGGAACATGTAGTCATACGGCTAACAGGTAAACCATAACATTAAGTAAAAAGCAGTTTATCAGTTCATGATTTCTCCCCCATAAGTGTAAAACAGTTGAAAAGAAAAGGGGCCGTGAAACTCACCTGATTCAAGGTGAATGATCGTGAGCTGCTAGCACTATGAGCAACAAGTAAACCGACGTCCTAATATCAATAATAATAGAACACGGTCTTAAGGTACTTGTTTCAATTGGAAAACGTTTTGGTTATCCTAACGATCCTGGTCAAGTCTTGACAATTATATTCCCGTTTGTAACGTTTGGAAAACTCGTTCGTAATATTTATCGTTCAAATAAATATTTAAGTTAATGAATATATTTATAGTCAAATAAATATATACAGCTTTGTAGAAATAATTATAATCAAATAATTATTTAAGATTACGAAAATATATATTCATGAACATTGAGACAAACAATCAAGTATTTATTATTTGAAGTTCACGCTATATATTTAAGTTGGAGTTCATAATTATAGACAAATAATTATATATATAAGTCATTTTTGTCTGATTATATAGATACAAGTGTCTGACCATTGATCGTTATGATAATGAATATTTAGCTTCGTAAATTTTATTATGTTTATGATATCTCTTCAACAGTTTTCTAGATTATATTTAGAAAATAATATTTAAATAACAAAATATTAAGACGAGATATTTGTGTGAAGTGGTGTCGATATATTTGTAACAATATATAAGTTTTACGTCGTGACAGTCCAATATATAATACCTTATATTTTAGGTCTAAAGTTCGGAATTAATATAATATATATACTATTTATTCCGACAAATAATATGATACGAAAAACTAATATTTAAGTCTTTAAATATTATTGGGTTAATAACGTTAAATTCAAGTCATTAAAAGTGATATCTAAAAATATGAGCACTTAGTTGTTGTTTACGAGTCCAAACGTTCAGTATTTAGAAATATATATATGTTTTATAAAAATAAAACTATTTTTATAATCAACATAGTCAATAATATATTTCTTATATTTTATGTCCAAGATATATCCATTTAAATATTTTTAGTCCGATGTGTTATTTTGATGCTTTTTGAGTCAGTTTTTATACCGTGTGACCTATAATCCTTTTAGTCTTCACAACGATTGTCAAATGTATCTTGTGACACAGGTTCTTAAATATTAACGCTAATTTAATATTTACGATGGTTTGTTTAGTGTATATATTTAGTAGGTGGAGTGTCAAGACTCATTTTGGGATGATTATAAACATAAAAAAAACGAACAATAAAAATGATCAAATTGAAAAGTTTAGACTTTTACCTCTAGCACTAGGCTAGGTGATGAACCGAAAGAGGCGAGAATATCTCCGTAGACTTGATCGAAAAATATCGACTTTGAAGGTGTTGACCCGAAAGGTAAAGCGGCCTTTTTGCGGGCTAGTTCTCGGTGGTTTACGGTGATCGTTAGAGGAAAACGTTAAGGCCGTTTGGGAGGTGGCTGGGTGGACTTTTCGTTGGTGGTGAAAGTGTGGCGCTACGGTGGTCCGATGGTGGTGTTATGGTGGTGTAAAGTTGACTCAAGGGACTGATTTGTTTCAAAATAAAAGGAAGTTCAAATAAATAATCTTGATCGATGAAACGAAACGTGGCTGGGACTGCTTTCTTTTCTTTCATACTTTCTATATATATATATAGTTATATATATATGTACATACGTGTATATATAGACACATATACATATATGTGTGTGTGCTTCGTTTGAATAGAAAGTAAAGAGGAGATGAGGGATGAGAGGTTCGACCGGTTCTTCGAGGTGGTGGAGGTGACCATGATGGTGGTGACGGTGAGCCGATGGCTCGGCGGTGGCGGGGGTGGAGCTGTGGCGTCGGGACAACGGTGGTAACAGGGAGATCTCCGGCATCAGGTGGTGGCGGTGAGGGTTGTTCACGGCTGTGAACCACAGCGGCAACGGGAGCACCTCAGCGGCAGCAGGGGCACGGTAGCAGCAGCAGCTCCAGCCGTGGAAGCAGCTAGCGATGGCAGCAGTCAGCAGGGTGGCGGCAGCAGGTGGCCGTGGTGGCTGCCGGTTGTTGTCTGCAAGGGAAAGAAGAAGAGGAGAAAAGGTGGCGAGGGTGTTGGCTGTTGTTGCTTTCGATCGAAGAAAAAAAATAGGAAATAGAGGGGGGTGGTTTTTTGTTGATTACGTGAAAGAGGAAGGAGGGTAGGGAGGGTGGAGTGGCCGGTTTAAGGAAGAAGAGTGGGAGGGAGTTGGTGAGATGTGTGGCTTCAAGTTTGGATACATAGTGGGTACGTGTGTTTAATGAGTATGTATGTAATCCATAAATATATATATGTTATAGGTAGATTTTTATGGATCAAATTTACACACAAAACAAAGAGTTGTGGAGGCTACGTATGTATGCATTTGGCCATACATTAAAGAGATATTTTGAGATGGAGTGGTGTATTATTTAATAAGCAGGTATTGTACCCTTGTTTTGGTCTCGTTAAATAATTTTAATAGTTACTAGACGGTTCATAAAAATTTTCGAACATCTAAAATATTACGAAAGTCTAATAAATATAAATATTATATTTATTTTTTTTAGTTATAACGTAAACTAGTGAACGTTTAGTTATTTACGCAGTAGAAAGCGCATGTCCAATCGGCATTGCGATCACGACCGTTTCACATACCGAATACGTTTTTTTTTTTGAAATACTTAATAGATGTTATAATAATTATTTATAATTCACCGAGTCATTAAAATCATCTCGAACGGCTAAACGAATTGATTCATGCTAATATCGCGTAACATCAACGGTTTCATTGTTTTTGGCTCGTTGAGCCTAGTTGGGCCCAACGAGGTTAACGGTTGAGGTTTAGGCTTTGGTCTTGACAACGATTCCAGTTTGTGATGTTTTTATTTAAAAAAAAATTGTTCGAGTCGGTTATAATAGTTTTTCAGAAATCAAATATAGTTTTCAGTTTTTTTTTTCACACGGTTACGGTTAACGTTTTCAGTCTGTCAGTTCGTGACAGTTTTAAGCTC
The DNA here is from genome assembly GCA_039602395.1 of Deinandra increscens subsp. villosa. Lineage (NCBI taxonomy): Eukaryota > Viridiplantae > Streptophyta > Magnoliopsida > Asterales > Asteraceae > Deinandra > Deinandra increscens. Next base: position 25,800 of record JBCNJP010008952.1, read on the forward strand.
AACCGTCCAGATTATTTAAAACCTAATAGTTTTAAACATACGATCGCTTATCAGTTCGTCGTGTCGGTTATATAATCGTTCGACACCAGTTCCGGATAATGTATAAAAATACATTTTATATTTATTTTTCTTGTTATTGAAATTCAATAATTAATCCATGGAATCTTTATGAAATTTATGGGTATATGCTTCAAGTACAAACGCGGGATTAGGCTTACGTCATCAGTTAACGGTCAGGCACAGTTATTAACAGTTTAAACAGTAATCAGGTCAGTTAAAGCACATTAATACTTAATTAGAAAGTCAAAGTAAAGGGTTTGACCTAGGTTTTCGGACGAGGTGTCACACCATCCTTGAAATCCTTCACAGAAAATCCAAAAGGGTCAAATTCAATGGATGTATAATTATCAATATTAAACTGACGAATAAAGATGAGATTTTTAATAATATTTGGATTGAAAATGACGTTTTTAAGGTGAAGCGGTTTAGAAGTGGTAGAAAGGGTAGTGTGACCCGATCCTTGAACTGGAATTTTGTTACCATTTCCGACGAATATTAACGGTATTGGTGAATACGATGAGAAATTAGTTAACTTACCTTGATCATTGGTGACATGGTTGGAAGCCCCGGTATCCATATGCCAACTGTCATCATCGTGTTGCATGGAGAGTCCTTGAAACGCGTTGGCCAGTTGTGTAGGTTCTAGCGGATCACAATCGGCTAAGTTCACCTGAGCCGGTGGTGGTTCCACCTGGTGGCTGCTGGTGGAGGGCGTATTCTGTTGCCAAGGATTGTTCGGTTGTTTCCAAGGAGCCCATCCCCCTTGGGTAGGATAGGGACAGGGCGGCGGAGCCCAATAGGGATAAGGGGACCAGAAAGGAAAATGGGGTGGGAAGCCAGGTGGGTAGCCCATGTTCGGCCCGAAGAGCGCTGCTAGGCCGGACAAGGGTTATTCGGCCAGTTGTTGCGACCAGAATTATTGTCGCACCGAGGTTGATTAGGGCACCTGTTCCGGGTAAAACCAGGTGACCGAAAATTATCCCGAGGAGCGGGTGGTTCATCAGTAGCGGTGGCAACAAGAGGAGCAACCGGAGTCGGAGCACGATGTTCACGGGCTTGCTGTCGCTGCATCTCACGCTACAATTGATTGCAGGCAGTTTCCCATGTTGGGAGGGTCTGATTCAAATATGATGCGACTCCGTCATACTCGGGAGGTAGGCCACGAACAAGGAGGAGGACACGTCGCTGCTCGGAGACCGGGCAGTCAACGACATCAACTTGATCAGCAAGATCATTGAGGCATTGGTAGTACACTTCAAGAGAAGGAAACGCCTTCAAGGTGATGTTACTTAGTTCGTAATCCAACGCAGCGACCCTAGATCCTTCGTTATTAAGAAAGATAGTTTCAATCTTTTGCCAAGCTTTACAAGCGGTCGTTGGGTACTCGACAACACAAACCAGTAACTCGTCTGAGACCGAACCGTAGATCCATTGAACAAAAATGGAATCGATCTTCTTCCACTCTGTATAGTCGTCAGCCTTCTCGTCAGCAGGAGGGGTGTCGTCGATGTGCTTTAAGACATCGTAAGAGACGACGTTGATCTGGAATAGTTTTACCCACGTGTGGTAGGTAACTTTGGTGCCATCTAGGGTAAGAACCTTGTGAAGAATGTTGGTGAGGGTGTATGCCGGGTGAAGGGCAGTGGCCTCAGGCTCGGAGGAGGAGGCTTTGTCCGACACGTGACATCGGAAAGTGAAGGAAACGAGAGGATGGAAACCGGTTAGGGTTAGCAGAGGTATAATACCATGAAAGTGTATAATTCTTGATATTTCACAGAAGATTACAAACCATATAAATAATACAAAAGACCTATCTAAACTAAGAAAGAGGATCACAAGAATAGGGAAACTATACACCGAATATTACACAATACACAAACCAATAATATATGCATATTATCGGTTAACAGTCAAAGGCTCAAGTTTTGAACGAGGAGTTAACCAACAAAGATTTGAACGAGCAGTCAAATAACAACAATTTGAACCAGGTTTAACCAGACTTTTTTTTTTGTGTTTGATTATTGTCTTGTTCATCTCATTCATCCGCTAGATTCTTTTAACCATGTTTAACAAATTTTGGAAGAAGTCAAGTTCGAAAGATTCTCGTCATAATTCAAGTTCGAAAGATTCTCGTCAGATTCAAGTTCGAAAGTTTCTCACGAGAATTCAAGTTCGAAAGATTCTCGTGAGAATTCAAAAGCTCAAGAATTGAAAGACGAGTCAACCATCAAAGATTTGAACGAGGATTGAACCAGGTTTAACAAGTCTTTATTTAAACATGCTAATTTCATTATTTCCATATTATATGATTTATATCATTTTTTACTTGTGTAGTTTTAATTTGTTTGTCTTTAACTATTGTCGTTTTAAATTATTAGTTGTAGATATAAATATAATAGTGAGTTGCATGATAATTTTTTTTTAATATTAGTTCTTTGATATTAGTTATTCGTGTTAAATATTTCATAAAGTTGTTTTTAATTTTTTAAAATGCTTATTGTCGTTTTAAATTATTGTTTTTGGGTTTTTTATGAAGTGTATTTTATTTGTTATTAAATTAAAGTGTTTTTAAATTGAAGCAAAAAAAGTACTAGATTTATTCTTATAAATAAAACAAATGTCATAAAGTTTTTTTTATTAATTCTATAAAATGCTTATGTTGATTTTTAATAAAAATGAGTTGTTTTTAATTTTTTTAGATTTTGTTTTTTGGCTTTTTTATATGAAGTGTATTTTACCTGTTAAAAAATTAAAGTGCTTTTAAATTAAAAAAAAGTTCTAGATTTATTCTTATAAATAAAACAACTGTTATAAAGTTGTTTTTTTTATTTATTTTAGAATGCTTATTTTAATTTTTTATAAAAACGAGTTGTTTTTATTTTTTTTTTAAATTACCTTTTTTAGATAAAAACTTCTTTTACACCGTTTTAGGAGTATTACGTATATGGGAGTCATCCTAGTTGGGAGCAGGAAACCAACCCGTGAATACACACGGTCTTGGGTCGTACCAGTACTCACGACCTTTACCGGATTACGATCAAGGGTCATTTATGTCTCTGTTATCGGCTTTTGGACCGTTTTCGAGTGCTGGTCAACAGTCATACGATCGACAACAATATCAATCACAACTATTATCGGGTCATGTTCAACAGTCATACGATCAACAACTATTAGGGGGTCCTGTTCAACAGTCATACAATCCATAGTAGTACCAGTACTCACAACAATTAACAGATTACGGATTACAGTCACACGATCAGCAACAATATCACTCGCAACAATTAACGGTTACGGATTTCAGTCACACGATCAGCAACAATATCACTCGCAACAATTAACAGGTTACGAATTTCAGTCACACGATCAGCAACAATATCACTCACAACAATTAACGGGTTACAGATTTCAGTTACATGATCAACAACAATATCACTCGCAACAATTAGCTGATTACGGATTCCAGACACAACAAATTTTGAGTGACGAAAATCCGTCGTACGTGTTGGATACATATAATGGGAATGACGAGGATCACAGTGATAGTGACATTTCCGTACATCTAAAAGTAAACGATGCGCTGGCAAAACTCGTTCCAAAAGTTTCCTATGAAACGAGTCAAGTATGATATTATTTCTTTCAATTTAATTTATGTATATATTTACTAGGTTTTAATTCTGACATTGTAACTCTTTTAGTATTTTGATACTTGTTTGGAGTTGGTGGAATGGGTTAAGAAGAGAGGACGCGAGAATAAGTGTGCCCTTGTGATAAGGTGGTCGAAGAAAGGCTTCAATGTGGAACTTCGATGCGAGAGTTCTGGGGAATACATGAGAAAGGGCACACGCCACAGGAATACGAGCACCATAAAACTAATTGTCCATTTAAGATCGTGGAAAACTACAAGGGAGGGTGTGATAAGTGGGTCGTGGAAGTTATAATAGTGGAACACAACCACAATGATCTCATCTTTAAGGAGGGGCACTCAGAATTTAGGAAGTTTTCTGACGCGGAATCTGAACTGAATGAGAGGTTATACCAACAGCAAGTTAAGGCAAGTTGATGAGTGGCTTAAAAGTGCATTTTATTCTATATTAATCATCCCCTAAACACACCGACTGAGTCTAAAATATATTTTTTTGTTCGGTTGTTAATAATTAATGTGTTGAGTGTAAATGAGCTTAATTTGTTATTATTGATTTCAGCAATCGATTCATGTTTATTATCTATTAAATAAGCTATGACGTATTATTCGTTTGAGTTAGTAAATATTCTAAGATATGAAATATATTTTATGTGTAGGTGAATAAAATGTACCAGAAGGAAGTTGATATGGATTTGAAGTGAACGTGAGCAACAAATAAATCAAGAAGAAGAAAGTCACATGCCTCACGTGCATTTTAATTAATTATCTGAAGTGTGAATGAATAAAGTAAAAGCAACAATTTAGAATTCGGTCAATTTGATTTCCGCGGATCATGACGCGACAGAAGCACAAGAAATCACTCGCGACACACGAGGGATCAGAGTCGGCCAAAAACGGATTTTCGATCCCGATCACTATTTAAACACTTTTAATCAATTTTTTAGGGTTCTTAAGTTTTGTTTACGGCCAGAGCCGTCCCAGACCCTTGGGGAACGATTTTCTTTAGTTTTTTCTTGTTTCTAAGCGGATCGATTATGCTTGTGATGTCCGGCTAAGTCCGAGTGATTACCGACGGTGAACGGTTAGCGGTTTTTATTTTCTTGTTGATTATTCTTTGTCTATTTTCTGATTCTATAAACATAGTGACAATATTTGATTCATATGGATGTTCAGTTTAATTCTATTTATCTTTCATTTTGATTGCATATTTGCCCCCTGCTCCCCGACTACCTTTCATAGCATAGCTCTAGGACTATACTTAGCTCATATGTAATCTGAATGTTTGGTTTAATTGAGTTGAAGAGAATAACTAAATTGGATTAGGAATTAGCTAACCGGGATCCTGAGGTTGTCACAGTTTTAATTTACTGTTTTCTCAATCAAGTTAAAATTAGTTTTCTTAGAATTAATATAAATCAATTTCAACAGCTAAGAGGCATTTAGATAAAGGTAATTTAGGGTTTATTTTTGTTCAACTGAATTAGTGACAATAACTTAGGCTAGATAATTAGACTCGCTAATAACCACCAACTCCCCTGGATTGATACCCGACTTACCCTGTCTATAGGTAGTTAGGAGTATTTGTATAGCGGCCACGACACCCGTTATCAAATTGGCGCCATTTCCGGGGAGTACGTGCGCTTATTGGTGATTTTAGTTTTTTTTAATTTAATTCGTGTTTTGTTTGTTTTAAAAAACCCCCAAAAAAAACTTCTTTTTATTTTCTATAATTTTAATTTTTCTTGTCTAGTTCTCATAAGAAAAACCAAAAAGATATATTTTTTTTTAATTTTCTGCAATTTTTATTAGTTTCGTTTAATTTCAAAAAAAAAAGTAAAATATTTGTCTGAATTGCCAATTCTTTGATTCCATTGCGTTATTTTATTATCTCGATAAGTACTACGCATTTGGTTTCGTTGTTTTTTACTGTTTGCTAGATATTTGAATTTAAACATGGTGAAAGAGGACAAGTGTTACAACTGCGGAAGTCGTTATCATAGGATGAAGTTTTGCCCAACATTGCCTTACGGGATCCGGGTGGTCGAGGATTCAGAAGATGAGGAGGAGTATGAAGGTTACCACCAGAGATATCAGAAAAATTATGTTCAGTCATCGTACGGGATTCCGTATGAGTTTAGCCATGGGGCTAGAGATTCGTGCTTTTGTTGTGGCCAAGTCCACATAGACGAGGATTGCACGGTGTTTTGGGAGAACCCGGATTATTGGAAGGAAAAAATGAAGGCCGAGTACTATTCAACTCCATATCAGGGATACTCTCCATCTATGACATATAATTATTTGCCACATGATGTGTATTCTAATGACTATAAATCTAATGCCATATCTTTTACAGGGTATGAGGAAGGCTACAGGAATTGCTATTCTCAACCAGCATACGAGGCTCAACAGTATTTTAATGATTTTGACCAAGGGTATCCCCAGTACCCACAATATCATGAGCAACATGATTATTATGATGGTGGGTATGAAGCAGACGTGTCAAATCAGGGTTACTATCAAGATGGAGATCATAGGAATTCATATGAGTATGGTTATTAACACCCGGACCAAGAGGAAGAAAGCAGTGTTCAAATTAGTGCTCAATTAAATGACATCTTGGAGGAGCTAAAGAGAATGGAGAAAAAAGTTGATATCCAAGACGAGAGGCACGAGGCATTGTCAAAGCAGGTGGCACAATTGACGGAAGACTTGGTTAATTCAAAAGTGGAGTATTGGGAAGTGCCAGAAGATGAAACGGATGAAAAAGTGTGTTTATCAAAACCCGAAGGAGAAGTTTGTGAAGAAGATGATGAGGCGATTGAGGCTGAGTGTGAAATGGTGTATGAGGAAGCTGAGGTTGTTGAGGAGATAGCAGTAGAAGTTGAGAGTGACATGGAACAAGCTGAGTGCGAGATCGTGGTTGAGGATGTAGTTGATGAGCAAGAGGTTGAGATCCCGATAGGTTTTTCTAATCTTCATTCTTTAATTATTATGCAGGTAACCGAGGATAAGCCGGTAAGGAAGAGGAAGGTGGTCAAGGAAGATGTTGGGCAAATACCAATCAAGAAAAAAACTCTGCAGTGATGATTTGGATGTGCAACATGTGCAAGTGCAAGCTTGGATGCGATATATCAATTATAGAGCACATGTTGGCAACTCTAAAGGTAAGTGCACAATTCATGATAAAATTGCTTTTAATTTTCAGATTAATTTGTTTTGCCTGTAGAATTTTAAGAAAAAGTTTAAAAGACATGTGAATTATCGAGCGTGGATCGGTAATGTGCTCGGTAAGCATGGATTAGAAAAGCTGAACACACGTGTTAAATACCGGGCTTTTATTGGTAATTCGACCGATAAATGTGGACTGAAGCTACCGTGATGGAGGAAGGATGGGTCTGTCCGAAGACCATAAATTTAGCGCTGACTGGGAGGCAACCCAGAGGTAAGTGTGTTTGTTGGTTTATTTTTTAATTTTTTTTTAGTTTTTGTGTTTTTGTGTTTTTCAGAAATTGGTTTGGTTTTGGGTTATGAAATTGAGCAAAACGAGGTTCTAGGTATGTCAATTTTAGAAATATATATTGGAACTTGTTCTGACATAAAAATCACATGTTTTGATCAAAAATATAATAAATTCGAAGTGTGAAAAAAAAAAACTCACCAAATTTTTGGTGACATTTCACCCTCGCGACACGCGAGGGATGTGGGAAGGTTGTCGCGACACGCGACGCCATCAGGTGCCAAATATTTTTGCTTTAATTTTTGTTGCTCAAATCTGGTACGTTTCCTAATTCTATTTTTTTAGTTTTTATTTTATTTCTTCTTTATTTTTGTTGTTTCTTTGTTCACATTGAGGACAATGTGTCACTCAAGTGTGGGGAGGGGAATAACGCATTTCATGTGTTATTTTTGTGTGTCAAAAAAATAAAAAATCCAAAAAAAATTGGAAAATTTGAAAAAATGTCTTTGGAATAACTTGCAAATCACGGAAAATGATAGAAAAATTGGGAATCAGTTTTCAGAAATTAAATTTAATAAAGAGAAGGGAAAAGTGGTAGAAAAGGTGAGAATAGAAAGTATATCTATTTTGTGATGTGTCGGTAGGCCCAGCTGACTTAGTAAAGCTTAATTATCCCATTGTGCTTGTTATTGTATAAATATGTAATTAAATCAGTCTGCTAGTGGGTTCCCATTTTAGGAGTTAGAGTGGGATTGAAACTGATGATTAGGAGGAAAAAGACCACTTTAAATTAGAAACTTATATGTCCTTAGAATAACATGGCACGTTATAATCTTTTTGCGAAAACAAATCCGAGAAATAATGGCGCCCCATCTTTCCATCTTTGAGCATATTAGGTAATAAATTGGTTAATAATTTTAGAGTGAAGGGACAAAATACTCATGCACAAACTAAGAATAGTATCCCGTGGTGCGTGCCTCTGATGGTGTTTTGGATCTCGCAGGCAAAATACTCATGTACGAGTTTGGGGATAGCATCTCGCAAAGAGTACCTTTGATGATGTTCGTTGGTAATCATAGTTAAAATTAACCAATTAGAAGAAAAAAAATGAAGAATGATGAAAAAAAATAATAATAAAAAAAAAGAAAAAGAGAAAAATAGTAGATTAGAAAATAAATGCTCAAAAACTTCATTATCCATGTATTCCACTATTCTTTGGACATATGAGTATCTGATTTAAAGGAGGGTGGGCAAAATCTAAAAATAAAATCTTAATTACCCTTTGCTTTGACTGAATTTGAGTCGGGACTAGGTTGAACTTGAACTTTTTGAATGTGGGACACATAGGCAGACTGGTACACTATATTCGGTAAATTATTAACACTTTGGGTGCAAAACAAAAGCTCAGTGATTGGGTTTAGTCGGACCGAAATACTGGCAATTGCAGTTAGTCCATGTGATTACATTATGGTTTGTGGAATTGAATTGGTGGACAAATTAAAAAGTTATATGATTATGAGATTGATTTCCCAATTATGATTCCATGGCAGTTTTTCCGAGACGGAAAAAGATAAGTGTTCTCGGAAAAAGATAAGTGTGGGGATGTGATGAGCGGCTTAAAAGTGCATTTTATTCTATATTAATCATCCCCTAAACACACCGACTGGGTCTAAAATATATATTTTTGTTCAGTTGTTAATAATTAGTGTGCTGAGTGTAAATGAGCTTAATTTGTTATTATTGAATTCAGCAATCAATTCATGTTTATTATCTATTAAATAAGCTATGACGTATT